>CM072520.1:1380885-1398385 GCA_036898135.1 Oncomelania hupensis
GACAACTGACAAAAATAGGACATAAAGGTGGATTTTTATTTCATATCTGGCGTCCGTGGACTTCCTTTGTTTTGTGGTGACGCACAGCAATTGTTTCATGCATTGCGACCACTGCACGATGAACACTCCAGCCACAGCGCTGACAGATGGAGCATCCCAAATCCTAACACAAAACCATGGAAACAAAAAAACTAAGGCAGAGAGAGAAAAAGAGAGAGGAAGAGAGAAAGCGAGAGAGAGAGAGAGAGAGAGAGAGAGAGAGAGAGAGAGAGAGAGAGAGAGAGAGAGAGCCGTGGTGGAGTGTAGCGCGGCCAAATTAATGAAGTAAAAATACGAACGGCGATTTGATTGGCAGAAGGGTTTTGGAAAGAGAGCAAATTAAAACCTAATGACCAGAATAAGATTTAAATGTTCCACGCCGTTGGGTAAAAAAAAGAAAAGTGTGTGATTTAAAAATGGATCCAATGAGTTTGCGCAGTGGGGGGTAGGAGGAAGGAAGGAACGGGAGGAAAGGGAGACAATTAGGTTTTATTTGATGTGTAAAGAAATGAGTTGTCCTTACACAGCGCACTTAACACCTGACAGACCTACTGAAGGCGCTGGACTATAACAGAGACTAACTCATGACGCCAGCTCCCACCATCAAACGCATTGTTGAACACCTCGGACAATTGATGATTATGATGATGATGATGGTGGTGGTGGTGGTGACGACGACGACGATGATGATGATGATGATAATAAAATTGACGACGACGGCGATGACGACGACGATGATGATGATGATGACGACGAGGACGATGATAATGATGATAATGATTACCACGACGACCACAAAGATAATGACGACGATTATGATGACGGACGGCGACGACGACAACAACTTGACGATGCTGGTGATCATGACAACAACACCAACCGTCATTTTGCAACTGAGCCACAGGCCTACTGCTTTATTATCATTTTCAACCCTAGACACGACATGCAATGATTTTCAAATCGATGTTGGAATAGTTAAGCTTCGTTGTCTTTTTGTCATGGAACTGAATGAAATCCGCATCGTCACGCAGGTCCCATGTATCGCGTTGGTGAAAAGGAAGTCCTCATTGACATTTGCTTATATGACGTTTGTCAATATTACTGGCTTTGCATCAAGCAAAATCTATTGTGATTCTTACAGTGATCGAATGTAAATGATGATCTCTGATTGTGTCTCACAGTGAACATAGTAGTCCATGATGGCCAGTCACCTGGCACTGCTTGGGCGAGCTATGCTGACATAAGCTGTAGGAAGACATAAGCCGTAGGAAGATATAAGCCATAGGAAGATATAAGCCATAGGAAGATATAAGCCATAGGAAGACAAAAGCCATAGGAACATTACATTACATAATTGTTGCTTTAGGTCCAGCGGACTCTTCCGAGCCAAATCAGGACCGGACAACCCCCAATCCGCATAAAAGATCTGCTGAAACAACCCTAGTGGGAAAGCTGAATGCCCTCCACCAGCCAGTCACTTTACAATAAAGACATTCCACGCAGGGGACGGCTGAGGCTTCACCCCAACTTATCGAACCCCCGTTTACAAAAACAAAATAGAATACAAACATCATTATAAATTATCAACAAAACACATACATATAAAATGCCTACATTGCTAAATAATAACATCATAGGAAGCCCTAGTGACCACCTGGCAGAAAGCGTCCAATATTCCCAAGCTGATCCAACAGACCTCATACACAAACAAGGAGCCTTGTCCCGGAAGAGTTTTCAAGAAAAAAGGTAGGAGACTGGTCTAGCGAAGAAGATGATAGTATAGCAGATTGATAGAACAGAGCAGGAATGAGAAAGAGCAAATGAGAAAGACTGCAACAGTGGGAATTTAAAGCACTAAATTTCCAGAAAGTGGGGATACTATTTATACTGAAACCCCCGGCACCCCAACGGGGGTAAAGCCATAGGAAGACACAAGCCATAGGAAGACATAAGCCATAGGAAGACATAAGCCATAGGAAGATATAAGCCATAGAAAGACATAAGCCATAGGAAGACATAAGCCATAGGAAGACATAAGCCATAGGAAGACATAAGCCATAGGAAGACAAGCCATAGGAAGACATAAGCCATAGGAAGATATAAGCCATAGGAAGAAGACATAAGCCATAGGAAGACAAAAGCCATAGAAAGACATCAGCCATAGGAAAATATAAGCCATAGAAAGACATAAGCCGTAGGAATACATAAGCCATAGGAAGACATAAGCCATAACAAGACATCAGCCATAGGAAGATATAAGCCATAGAAAGACATAAGCCGTAGGAATACATAAGCCATAGGAAGACATAAGCCATAGGAAGACATAAGCCATAGGAAGACATAAGCCATAGGAAGACATAAGCCCAAGTATCAGGCTACGGGCCATCATAGGCTGCTCTCATCATGGTAAAATGAAATCACAGATCAAATCCACCGCTGTTACAGTTTCCAGTATGTTTTATTTCAGAACAAAGCAATGCTGTTTACAAACGTGATCAGCGGTTTTCAATGGGGACTTTTTTTCTCACCATCGTACACTTCATTTGCATTACATCCATTTGGCTTTTCTTTTTGCCCACTTCCCTTTTAGTTCCGGCCGCGTTTCCCTAAGTTGATAGCTACCTGTGAGCAGGCCTTATAATAGTAATGGTACACTGTATTGCTGCCATTTTTCACACAACTCATAACTGTAGTCCGTTTTAACACTATAGAATTGACTAGAGAAAGTTCTGCCAAAGAGAAAGGTATTTTGAATGCCGACCGAGTTTCCCATACAGTGTATTTGCTCTATCCGCTGTGCTAGCGGGGATCCAGTCAGCTATTTCCGGTACGCTGTACCAGAGGGAAGAACAATCAACAACCTGGTATAATGAGGCCTGTGGCGCTGGGGTGTTTGCTCAGTTTTAACGAAGTGGTTTGTGCTTGAATCTTATGTTCCTCATTTGTCATTGCTTTGGTTTATTTTATACTTTATTTTATACTTCAAATCCTGCCTGTAGCCAATATTTTTTTTAATAATTTATTATTTATCTTTGTTTGCTTGTTTGTTTATTATTTGAATGTAACAGTTATTCCTGGAGGAATTGATACACTAGTTGATGAGACGCACATGTAACAGACAAGGCAATTATTCATAGGTTAGATATACCTAGTAGTAGTAGTAGTAGTAGTAGTAGTAGTAGTAGTAGTAGTAGTAGTAGCAGTAGTAGCTTTGTTGATATACATGTAGTAGTAGTAGTAGTAGTAGTAGTAGTAGTAGTAGTAGTAGTAGTAGTAGTAGTAGTAGTAGTAGTAGTAGCAGCAGCAGCAGCAGAAGCGACAACAGCAAAGAATCTCAGTGATAGAATGTTCAACGATTCTCGGTAGTGACTCTTTGTACGGTGGTTCAATATCTCCCCAATCCCCAGCTCCCTCCCCACTTCCTCTCCCCCTCCCCCCATCCCACTCTTCACCCACCCACCCTCCCACCTTTCCGCGTCGCCGCCGCGGTAGGTTAAATAACCAGGTCAGGTGTCTGACGCCTTGGGCAGTTCTTTCATGCGGTAAAGTTTGATATTTAATAATAACCATTTTATTCTAATGTCTGCTAGTCTGAGATATTGACACAGTTCAAGTCTCGTCCACGCCAAATAAATATTTATTTTGTGGAAAGCGGGTTCACGTGTATTGAATTTGCAATAAAGGTATTCAACTACGTTATAGATATTCATGAATTACCTGGGGAAATATGTCGGACACTGGGCGAGAAGGGACCAGGATTGTGTGTGTGTGTGTGTGTGTGTGTGTGTGTGTGTGTGTGTGTGTGTGGGTGTGTGTGTTTGTGTGTGTGTGTGTGTGTGTGTGTGTGTGTACGTGCGCGGGGGCATATGTGAGGTGTGGCGTGTATTGACCAGCACTGTGAAGAGCCGGCACGTGCAAACATCCCCGGGCCACCGTTATTACTGTTGGTGACTGACGCTGGTACAAAAGCTGGCATCTCAGACCTCTCTGTCCACTTGGCCGCCGTAGAACTGGCACACACTAGCTCGCTGTAGCTTCACTGTTACAGTAGGCCTATATCTCATTAAGTACTCCTACTTCTTCCAACGAGAGTATAAACCGAGGAGTAATCTGAGCACGCATGCATTCCATTGCTCAGACGTTTTGGAAAAAGCGATATATAAATACATTTCATCATCATCATCATCATCATCATCATCATCATCATCATCATCATCATCATCATCATCATCACGGTATTTATGAAGCTCTTTTTCCTAAGGATAATTCTAGGCAGACTATGAATATAACTAACTTTCTGGAAAGGCAAAGGAGAATTAATTTTGGAGGCTGAGAAATTCGGACTGTTGAACGCTGAGTTGATTGTCCATCACTGTTGTTCCGAGATTGAGTGTGTAACGGGGTACCTACAACACTACATGAGATGACGTCATATTAGTCTGCTCTGCTCTCAGCCCTACTTCATTACCACACTACTGACACACAGCAGGGAGATCACCGCTGTATCACTCTTTTGATCAAGGGAGGTTTCCAATGTAAAGCTCTTTGAGAAAATGAGCCGTGCGAGTGTTGACCGAAAGCCACAGCAGTCAGCCGATCACTTCTGGAAGGCTGGAGAAATAGTTATTTCATTTCATTTTCTCCTGACAGCCCTTAAAACCCAGAGGCCTTGACAGAAAAGATTTCTGTGAGAGCAAGTCAACACACTGCGTCCACAGCGATAGAGCAACCAACGGTTACCTCCCATTTTATTCCTTTCACCCGCAGTTAGCTCCCCTGACAATCCTTCCCCCCTCTCTCCCCCCCCCCCCCCCCCCCCACACACACACAATGGAACACTTCATGATCCTTTGACCGGAAGTTGTCAATGCGGGAAATTTGCTTAAGGAATTCCCTCCTCCTGCTTTTTGTGGTTGATTGGAAGTGTAGTTTGACTCCACCAGGCCTTCAAAGAGGCAAAAACATTGTGCGATGTTTGAAAGCGTGTGTGTGGAGTAGATTGAATTGAGGACGGCTAAGTGCGCTGATGAGGTTTTAACGATAATTACGACGAGTGCTGGCTCCGGCCCTGCCCAAGATTCCATTAAACAATAGTGGACATTTGATTAACGTGCATTTCCAGTGCTGTGGCTTGTGGTTTTCGTTGCGTGCTTTTGCATCCTCCCTCCATTACTGATCCTCTCTCTCTCTCTCTCTCTCTCTCTCTCTCTCTCTCTCTCTCTCTCTCTCTCTCTCTCTCTCTCTCTCTCTCATCCCACCCCTGTTGCGTGAGAGTTAAAAGCTTCTTTTAAACTGATGAATGTGGCTCATTTGGGGAGCGAAACATCTTTTCACTGTTCCACATTTTCATATCAGGAATTGGAAGAAAGCTGATTTTTACAATCTCTTTTATTTTCATTTTAAAGCAGTCTTTGAATTTTAGCATTGTATTGGAGTTTTGTTGTTGGTTCACCTCCTCTATTGTCGATGCAGTGGCACGTCGTCAATGATGCAAGAATGAAAATATTAAGCGCATATTTATAAATAATCCACACGCATAATGGAAGTCCTATTCAATGAGTTCAAGAAGCTTGTCGTTCTGTTGAAAGGCTCAAACAACGGCTTATATTATATATTACAATAATATTATACAATCGCTGAGTTGTCCGGGGTATTTGACAGTGCGTTTGGGGCAGCAAGTTGGCGTTTATAGTGGCTTCAATTAGATCTATTTGTGATATTCCGTAGTTAGACCTTCCTCTCTCTCTCTCTCTCTCTCTCTCTCTCTCTCTCTCTCTCTCTCTCTCTCTGACAGTTTTTTTTTTTTGTCTTGTGACACGGGGCGCTACGTTTGAGACCTTCAATAGTGGAGATGAACAACTCCATGAGGACTTGGTGCAGAGTTGCGGGTGGTGGCAAGGGCGGATTACAAATGGGCCCCTGGGAACACGGAAAATCCCCCTTTACCCCCCTCCTCGGGCAAAAAAAACAATACAAATACACACAAACCTCCCCTCCCTTCCCCTTCCCCACACACACACACTCATACGCACTGACAGACTTACCAAGACCAGCATCAGTAACATCGGAAGTGTTCGGCACCGGCAGAGTTTTTCTCCCTCTCTGGTAGAAGATTTGCGGTGTTTGCTACTGATGGGAGCCATTTCTCACGAGGCCCTGTGCCCGAGCTCGCTGTGATTGCTGATCGCTGGGCTGCATGTGAGGTGACTTTCACTGCTTAGCGATTGACTGATAATTTGCGCACGGCATTCACGTGTTCAGTGTTTCCCAATACTTTCCCCCCTTTTGTAACCGTTGTTTTCGTCACGTGCCGACAAGTCTGTTTGGGCGAGTCCATTAATTGGGATGAAATAGTAAAAGCGCCAAGAACTGGCTGCAGATTTAGCTACAGATTATTTATTAGGAGTGTGTGTTTTAGGTTTGGTGATGGAGGGAAGTGTAAGGGGGATGGAGGAGGGGGTGTGGTAGTCCTATTTTCCTCCCTTCTACCATCAATAAAGCACACGCACACACAAACGCGCAAGGAAAGCCACTACAATATGTTCTGTGACGTATTTCCTCTGCTTCCTAAAATCGGTTAGAGGTGACGAATGGATGTTAAAAAAAAATAAAAAATCTATACTGTATATATATTTATTCGTCGTTGGGGAAGTCGTTACGGCACCACAGATGATCGTTTAACCAGCGTACTCCATCTTTCTCTGTCCTCAGCAACCTTCATGGTTCCGCTCAATGTCAAGCCAGTTCATTCTTGAATGTTGTCCTCCCACTTCTTTTTCTGTCTCCCTCTTCTTCTGCCTCCTTGCACCGTGCCTTGCAGGATGGTCTTTGCTAGGCTTGATGCTCTGGTGACGTGGCCATACCATCGGAGTTTCCGTTTCTTCACCACTATGAGCATGTCATCGTGTTGTCCAATGGCTTGTGTGAGGGTCTGTCGGACTTCGTCGTTGGTGATGTGCTGGATATAGGAAATGCCCAGAAGTCTTCTGTAGTACCTCATCTCCATGATTTGTATTCTTCGTTGTAGGTCTGCTATGAAGGTCCATGTTTCGAGTTTTGAGTTACGGGATAGGATAGGATAGGATAAGATAAGATAGGACTGTGTTGAGAGATTGGCCTTGGACTTTGATGTTCGTGTTGATGCCATTGGTGTTGTTGGTCATCATTTTGGTCTTCTCTGCACTTATTTCCATTCCATAAGCTCTGGAAGTGGTGTCAAACCTCTGTACCAGCTGTTCAAGGTCTTGTTCCTCTCCAGCCAATCCATCAATGTCATCCGCAAAACAGAGGTTGGAGATAGCCCTACCCCCTATGCTGATTGTGCCTTCGTGATCTGCAAGGGCATCTTACATGGTGTGCTCTAGGAAGATATTGAAGAGTGTTGGAGAGAGTGTGCATCCTTGACGCACGCCGACTGTTGTTCTGAACCAGTTCCCGATGGCGTTATTGTGGAGGACTGCACTGGTAGCCTTGTCTTACAGGCTTTTAAAGACTTCAATAATTTTTTGGCTTATATTGTACACTCTCATGGTTGCCCAGATAGCTGCATGCCAGACTCGGTCAAATGCTTTGTTGAAGTCTACAAACACATGATAAAGATATTGTTGGTGCTGTAGGTATTTCTCGCAAATATATACATATACACTTTGTAATGGAGGTTACACATAGAAAACAATGTGTGTTTCGGCGACCCCTGAATTTAGTTATGACTTCGGGATAGGAAGTCTCGAGGCGCATAACTTTGTGTCCGAGATTTTATGTTTTGCCATTCAACAGGGAAAAGCCCAAATTTTGGGGGTGTATGAGCACGTACGTCGATTCGCGCATCGTTTTGCGCATTCGTCATTGTATTATTACGCAAAGATATGGAATAAAATTTTAACGAAAATTTTTGATATTTAGCGTTAGAATTACAGTTAGTTAGAATTTGGATTAAGGTTATAATTCGGGTTAGGGCTAGTGTTAGGGTTAACTGTAAAACCTAGGTCTAGACTAGACCTATTTTCACCTGCAGATTTTCGGCATTTTCACCCTCATTGGCTGATTGTGGTGGCGCCATGTGGGCGAGTCTATTTTTATCTTTATCTGGCATTGCATCAGAAGCTTTGTCGTCTAGAGTTTGTGTGGAAATTATTTTCTCTTTTATAGAATTTTCAATCAACTGTCACCTTGGCGTAAAAGATTGGGTTAGATTATTGTTGATGAAGCATCATTGCTTTGGTTTTATCAACAGATCGCGACGTAATTGGTGAGAGTCAATGCAGTGCAGCACGAATTCGTGTTTTTGTGATAAGTTTAGATCTAAGCTCCGAAGCTTAGCTCGTCTTAGATCTTAAAATGCCTAACTGACGTTCTGATTACATTGCATTATTGTTCTTACATCTATTGTGATTGCTTTTAATTATTTCTTCTGGATAAGAAGTAGTTTTACTCCTTTTTTTGTGTTTGTATGCTAGTGCGTTATACTAACACGTTGCTTCACGTTGCTGTGTGCAGATCACAAGTCGTCAAAGTTGGAGCAGTCACAGGTACCCGAGATGAACTTCTTCCCATACCTGCCTCATCCCTGGACAGTTTCGTGACGGAAATTCGCGGATTATAGCTAACAGCGAGGAAGTGGAGGAAGAGGTTTACACGAGAGGAAGATGAAGAGTAGAGGAAGAGGAATTTCGTTGTCATGGACCAGCAGGGTACTGATGATGAAAGGATTCTATGTGGCCATTGCTTTGATGCTGCTTGTTTCAAAGGGTAAGTCCATGGTGATAATGATGTTTGTGATGATGATGATGATTGTTGCTTTATTTAATTACTTGATTATTTTGTTTATATCGGTGCTGTACATTGACATTGTTACTCGTGAGGTGTGTGCAGAGCTGCCAAGTGCTACGCTTTGGGCGTAGTTTGCAACGCTAGAGTTGACTTGGCTACGCTGTTACGCCCGGTCTCGATTTGCTACGCCCGGTCAAATTTTGTCTAGCGTACCACTTTTTGACAAGAAAGTGGCTGTGTAAAACTCGTACAGCAACAGCAAGTCGCCGTGTGACCGTTTTGTATCTGCCGCACGCACGCACACTGCGTTAACCAATCGGAAAGCGCAGTACAAAATTACCGGAAACGCTTAACCGCCATCTTAGTTCTTCATGGTTTTAGACCGTGTCAGAGTGTGTAGATTTTTACCATTTTCATTTCAACATGTCGAAGCGACCTGCTGGAGCGAGTACAACGAATGAACCGCCCAAGTCCAAAATGCGTCATGCTTGTCAGAAATACCAAACGAAATACAGTGAAACACATCCGTGCATCACTTCTTCAAAAGTCAGTGCCAAGCACGTGTTTTGTAGCATTTGCTACATGGACATTAAAATAAGCCATGGTGGAATGCATGCTGTAGAAAAGCACGTCACATCCAAAACACACGAAGACAAGGCTGTTATGATACTCAATTGGACAGTGCTATCTTGCGGAAGTGCAAGAAGGCAGCCATGTCTGACTGAATGACTTGTGTGCATCCAAACACTATTTTGCCAGTTGGGTGGTTGGTGTGTCACTGTGTGTGTGTTATTGTATTAAAGTGCAAAAGTAAATAAGCGGATGACCTTGTTCAGGGTTAACATTTTGTTGAAATGCTACTCCCAAACGCCATTTTGCTACTCCCAAGTTGCCTTTTTGTTACTCCCGACCAACAATAGCAGTTGGCAGCTCTGTGTGTGTGCATGTGTGGGTGGGGAGACGGGGAGATGAGCGTGAGCGTGACTGTGTACGCTTTCTACGAGTTAGCAAAAGAGAGCGAAGGGTTGTTTGAACGTGCATAACTTGCACGGCATGACCTGAACAGATGAGCTTTGTGTATAAATAATGTAGCAATGAATTAGAGTCAGGACGTGGCGTTTTTACCCCTTTCCTTCAGGCCTAGACCTTGTGCCTCAGTACAGACCTGTGCCTAACAATGCCAACCAAGACTTAGGGGTAGAGGAGAGGATGGCCAAAAGGTGAAGAGTGAGAGGGTGGGGTTGGGGGATAAGTTGACCATTGTATTCTTTCAGGTAGGATCATTGTCCTTTTTCACGTACGACCGCCAAACCTATTGAGATCTAAAATGTTAAAAAAAAAAAAATCCAAAGATCAGCTAGTGCAGCAAATACTTTGAAAATAAGGAATGGCGTACATCACCGAGGACTTATAAATCATGGACCATTGGAATGCCCTGCGTACGGTAGAGGCAATATAAATTAATCGTTGGATGTAAGCTTCCACTAATCCTTCATAAAAGTTTCGTGTTCGTTTAACCAAGGACAGTAATTATGTACCACGTCGATACCAACAGTCAAATCAGCTCCTACAAAAAAACTCTCTCTCCATACCCACTTCCACCACCACCCCGACCCTACCTCTGTCTGTCTGTCTGTCTGTCTGTTTGTCTGTCCTCTTCCCCATGCCTCTCTCTCTGTCTCTCTGTCTCTGTCTCTCTCTCTCTCTCTCTCTCTCTCTCTCTCTCTCTCTCTGTCTCTGTCTCTGTCTCTCTCTCTGTCTCTCTCTCTCTCTCTCTCTCTCTCTCTCTCTCTCTCTCTCTCTCTCTCTCTCTCTCTCTCTCTCTCTCTCTCTCTCTCTGCGTTTACAGATAAATTAATTCAAACGCAAGAAATAACTAGATTGGGAGAACAAAAATAAAAGGAATTTTACTGCCAATAATTGCGCAGAAGATTGAGTAAAACCTAACAAGAAAATAAAAGGCTCATTCGCACCAGCTCGGCATTGTTTACGGTTTTGGACTCCGACGGCACAATGAGATTAACATTTATTATCAAGCACTAAAAAGAAATCGTCGCAGAGAGAATAAAATTGACGTTTAACGGTGATGTAAAATATGTCGACCTTTGGAGTTGAATAGTTGCAGAGGTGATAGTACACTGCTGAATTAGGCTTCGTGGGACCGTGTAAAACACCTCTTCAACGATGAAAAAGACGGTTTAGATGCGAAAGACCCAAGCATTAGAGCAAGGACAGTGTTGAAAGGAATGCAGAGGAACAATGGGTTTTGTGTTGAAGTCAGCGGTGCCAGTGTTCACACTGAACTGTATATGGGCCACTTGACGGTGCAGCGGTGTTTAGTGCATTCACGGCGTTTTAATTTAGGATTATACCTCCATGATACAACGCAAACAATTTATTTGTTCCATTGTTATGGGGGATTTTTAGTTGAGAGAGAGATAGAGAGGAGGGAGAGAGAGAAGATATGGGCACAAAGGGAGAAGATATGGGCACAGAGGGAGAAGATATGGGCACAGAGGGAGAAGATATGGGCACAGAGGGAGAAGATATGGGCAAAGAGGGAGAAGATATGGGCACAGCACAGAGGGAGAAGATATGGGCACAGAGGGAGAAGATATGGGCACAGAGGGAGAAGATATGGGCACAGAGGGAGAAGATATGGGCACAGAGGGAGAAGATATGGGCAAAGAGGGAGAAGATATGGGCACAGAGGGAGAAGATATGGGCACAGAGGGAGAAGATATGGGCACAGAGGGAGAAGATATGGGCACAGAGGGGGAAGATATGGGCAAAGAGGGAGAAGATATGGGCACAGAGGGAGAAGATATGGGCACAGAGGGAGAAGATATGGGCACAGAGGGAGAAGATATGGGCACAGAGGGAGAAGATATGGGCACAGAGGGAGAAGATATGGGCACAGCACAGAGGGAGAAGATATGGGCACAGAGGGAGAAGATATGGGCAAAGAGGGAGAAGATATGGGCACAGAGGGAGAAGATATGGGCACAGAGGGAGAAGATATGGGCACAGCACAGAGGGAGAAGATATGGGCACAGAGGGAGAAGATATGGGCACAGAGGGAGAAGATATGGGCACAGAGGGAGAAGATATGGGCACAGAGGGAGAAGATATGGGCACAGAGGGAGAAGATATGGGCACAGCACAGAGGGAGAAGATATGGGCACAGAGGGAGAAGATATGGGCAAAGAGGGAGAAGATATGGGCACAGAGGGAGAAGATATGGGCACAGAGGGAGAAGATATGGGCACAGAGGGAGAAGATATGGGCACAGCACAGAGGGAGAAGATATGGGCACAGAGGGAGAAGATATGGGCACAGCACAGAGGGAGAAGATATGGGCACAGAGGGAGAAGAGGAGCACGAGTGTGGAAGGGGAGGGGTGCTTATAGAGGAGTAGAGGAGAGAGAGAGAGAGAAGCACATTACAAAAATAACCACATCGGTATAACAACAATGAGATAACATCTTATTGAGATACCTCTCTCAAACGCTTAAATGCAAAACATAGATAGAGAGCTAGATTTCGTAATACTGTCATACTTTGTGTAGAGAGAACTGAGCTTAATTGGACAGCAGAAGGATCTCTATAATATTTAGGTAAGATTAAATCGCTTCTTAAATCACTCAGGCATGGACAACAGAGAACAAATTGGACTTCATCTTCACAAGCTAAACCGCATAGACGACATAGCGAATTGTGATAGGTTACACTTTTAAATTTATATGCATGAACAGCAATACTTGACACACCACAACGAAATTTTGTCAGTGCATTCTTTACATAATTATTCACATCTAGAAATATATAAACTTCCGTGTTATTTGTTGATTTAAATGTTCTATATAAAGACGCCACGTCACTAGATCATCAGGCCTTGCAAAGACCATTCTTCAAGGCACAGTGCAAGGAGGTAGAAGAAGAGGGAGACCGAAAAAGAGGTGGGATGACAACATTCGAGAATGGACTGGTTTGACACTGAGCGAAGCCATCAGGGCTGCTGATGACAGAGAAAGATGGAGTATGCTGGTTAAACGATCATCTGTGGTGCCCCTACGACCTCCGGGTTACGGGACAGGATAGGATATGATAGGATAGGATAAAAAGACATACTATTACTCTGCTGTAGATGTGCGTTCCATTCTTGCCACCTGCAATCTATTAGTCTTTGTTTAAAACATCTCAGGAAAGCATTGATACAACCAACCCCCTGATTTTCCCAAACGTATAAGAGAGAGAGAGAGAGAGAGAGAGAGAGAGAGAGAGAGAGAGAGAGAGAGAGAGAGAGAGAGAGAGAGAGAGAGAGAGAGAGAGAGAGAGAGAGAGAGGATAGGTGTAAGGGGAGACAAATAGAAGAAGAAGACGAGTGTGAAAGAGGAGGCGCGTACAGCGAAAGAGAGGTAGATTACACAAAGAGAGAGAGAGAGAGAGAGAGAGGGGGGGCGGGGTGGGGGGGGGAAGAAGAAATTACAGAGATAGGGGAGTAAGGAGTGAGGGAGGGGGGGGGTGGGGGAGTAGAAAGAAAGGCTCTTTCTGTCAGTCACGCTTTTGAAGTGTAGTACTAGGAGGTCCACCTCAGTGGAGGCTTTTTTTCCAGCTGAGGAATTCCAGCACTGTTCTGTCAGCACAGCCGAACGTGCACCGCATATGGCCTGTACAGTACTGAGAGAGAGGTAGAGGGAGAGAGGGAGGGATGGAGGAAGTGAAAAGCAATATGCAATGGAGTGCGAAGGAAAGAAAGAAGAAAAGCCAATGTGCTAGAGAGGGGTGAAAACAGATAGACTCTTTCTTGGCCCTCAAGTTTCACATTGCCCAGGCACGTGACACCACTACTAATTACATTCCAACCCTTTTTTGCCTAGTTCTCCACTCGGCCATGCTCCTTATGTCTTTAAAATCCACCTCTGCTCTTTTCTGGACAGGTTCAATTCCAATTGTCCCACTCAGCCAAAGGCCCGTGAGCTCTTTGTAATGAAATAGCAGCCAGCCAATTCAGAGCCACTTGAGCAGCCATTTTGCATTCTGCCATCTGTGACTGTTCAGTAGCTGTATCAATAGTCCTGAGCCCACGTCTATGACATGGACCTGTGTGCGATCATCATCATCATCATCATCATCATCATCATCATCATCATCATCATCATCATCATCATCATCATCATCATCAGGGTATTTGTACAGCGCTTTTTATGAAGGATTTAACGTAGAAACGTTCTGTTTTGGGACCGTGGTTGATTATGTATAACAAGGGACTGTATAACTCAGGGATCTTTATTGGGAACACTCGAGTTATCGTTCCTTCCCCCCTCTCTCTCTTGAAGGATTGGTCAGTTGGAAGATCGGTTTAAAGTTAAAAAGCTAAAAATAAGGTTTTCTTGCGGACTTTGGGATAAGAGAGGCGTTGGGAGTCTCTTCCCTTTTTGTCAAAGCCAGCTTCTTGAGGGCTGTGCCCAATACTACTACTGGATTCTCGATGCCAATCTCTCCGTAGGCTTAATTGCTGTACGAGTAAATGAATCTCTCTCTCTCTCTCTCTCTCTCTCTCTCTCTCTCTCTCTCTCTCTCTCTCTCTCTCTCTCTCTCTCCCTCCTCTCTCTCTCTCTTGTTCATGGCTTCTCGTAAATCAAACCAGCCGGGTGTAAGAAGTTTTTATCCTACAACATCAGAGAGCGAGAACGCTACATAGCGGACACAGGATAACAAGCCTGGTGGATGGATGGACAGTCTGTAAGTAAGTTTACTGGCAGACACGGATCGGAGACCACCCGAGTTCCCGCCTACAAGAATGGTGACAATAATGCAGCAAAGCTTTTCCGGGCTTAGTTATCTGGCTGCCCCTTAGGTCAGGAGAGAAAATATTATTGACGGGGACAGAGGTAGGTGGGTAGCGAATGGCACGTCAGGCCAGCGGACTGGCTGTACAGTTACCCCAGCTTTTCCTATATGGCTGGCAGTGCTACCACAGACACACAGCGCTACCACAGACACACAGAGCAACCGAACTACTCTTTCCAAAGAGAGTATAAACCGAGGTCTATGCCCGCATCCCATCGCAGAGACTTGAACGATCCTGACGCTCATGTCCTAGACGGTGCCAACTCAACTAATACACCCAGCATGCACTAGGCTCCTTCTCCCCCATCCCGTGTTGCCCAGGATTGTGCTCAGTTGTATAGGGCGTCAGAGGATGCGCCCAAGTCAACATGTGGTCGCCTCAGCCATCCTATGTTAGGTCCTGGATCGGTCGGTCGGTGCTTGGAGCAGCTGTTGAGCTGGAATGAGCTGTATAAACGCCATAATAAATAAACTCAATCTCTCCAATGATCCAGACAAGTAAGTAATCAAAACACAAATAAAGTAAGACAAAGAGACACCAACGTAGGAATTTGAATTGTCAACTTCTCCAAATGAGGTGGCTGGACTTATGGTTTTGAGATGTAAAGACCTCGTCACCAATGCCTTTATAGTGTCTGTGTTGCCGCCATTCACTATTACTGCTACCCCCCTCTGACCCCACCACCAACTCCATTGTCACCCTTACCCCAAAAAGCAAGGCCTTCATCTCCTGATAACCACCTTTTTTCCATGCACACACATCAGTTTCTGTGTGCTCGTCTTCATCATCATCATCATCATCATCATCATCATCATCATCATCATCATCATCATCATCATCGTTATTATCGTCGTTATCATCATCATCACCATCATCATCGTCATCATCATCATCATCATCATCATCATCATCACCATCTTCTTCTTCTTCTTCTTCTTCTTCTTCTTCTTCTTCTTCTTCTTTCCTCTTCATCTCTCTCTCTCCCTCTCTCTCTCTCTCTCTCTCTCTCTCTCTCTCTCTCTGATTTCTCTCTCTCTCCCTCTCTCTCTCTCTCTCTCTCTCTCTCTCTCTCTCTCTCTCTCTCTCTCTCTCTCTCACGCGCTGTTGTTCTGTGTGGACTATCTCCCAATTGACCTCTTTAGATCAGTTCAAAGTGCCCAGACGCACATTTTCAGCCCTATGACTCGCTAGTAAGCTTACACTGTACGTGTGTGTGTATAGGTCGGTGCATGCGTGGGTTTGTGAGCGTGTGTTTGTGTGTGTACGTGCGTGCACGCGTGTGTGCGTGATGGCCGAGAGCATTAGTCCTAACAGCCACCGACACTGACCCGTGTAATTAACCGTCCTTCAACCAACACTTTCAAACCCCCAGACTACTTCATCTGGCGCCTGAGAGAGAGAGAGAGAGAGAGAGAGGGGGGGGGGGGAGGGAGAGACGAACGAGTCAGAATTAATGTGTATGCGTGCGCGCGTGTGTATATGTGAGGGAGAGAGATGGTGAGAGGGGGGGGGGAAGATCTAAGAAGTGATATGTTATTAAAAACACATTCTTTCCTGCACGATGGCGCGGAAGTCCTCGTTAAAAGATTGATAGCCTAAAAATAGACTATTATTTTGTTTGTTTTATTGCTCTCTCTCTCTCTCTCTCTCTCTCTCTCTCTCTCTCTCTCTCTCTCTCTCTCTCTCTCTCTTTCTCTCTCTTTTTTTTCTCTCTCTCTCACTCTTACTCTCTCTCTCTCTCTCTGTTGATAAAGCTAAAGAACAGGTTAAAAGAAAAGATAAGTCCATGCCTAATCCGATTAAAGTTCAGACTTCAGTTTTTCTTTCTGTGCGTTTTCTTGCTGATATGTGTCGTTTTGTCTAGTAATAATAATAATAATAATAATAATAATAATAATAATAATAATAATAATAATAATAATAATTATTATTATTATTATTATTATTATTATTATTATTATTATTATTATTATTATTATTATTATTGTGTTTGTTTCAGCGCTTGGTGTCCAGCAGTTCAGCCAGTGGCCACAGGATACAACGGTGATTAAGGGACAGACGGCCATCATCAGGTGTGTCATCGATAACCTGGCCGGACCAGTCCAGTGGGTCAAGGACGGCTTTGCGCTTGGTGAGTTCTCTGTAATGACTCTTTATACGGTGAGGAAGTAAAAACTTATTTCGCAGGTAGCAGTAGCGTGTCTCATCAGAAGATAAAAGGGTTGACAATATCACATACAACTCTACGAGCGCCAATAAACATTCGGACACCAAATCCTTTTTTCTTATTTGTTTTTTCAATTTTATGTGAACATTTTTGATGATGCAGCCATTATTGCAACGCTAGCGGAACTGAAATAGATCCCAGCGAAAGGTTAAATGATGAAGAATAAGAAACAACCGTTCAAACACCACACAAACAAATAACAGAAGGGAAAGAAGAAGAAAAAAATAAAGAAAGAGGGACGGCCAAAACTGTGAGCTAGTATCAAGGGAAATCAACGATAACTGAACTGAACTCATGTGCCCCTTTTGGCAGAGAGAGCGTGGTAGGGCAGGAGATGTATGAGTTGAGATGACGGAGAGTCCAATGACGTTAAAATGAGTTGCTTGCACTTTGATGTTTGTGTTGGATTGGTTTATTTTTCTGGCGTTGTGGAGGTCTTTCTCGTCTTCTTCCCCCTCCTTGTTCTTCTTCTTCTTTCGTTGGGGGCTGCCACCCTCAGCTTATTGAGGACTCTGCAGCCAAATGCTGGGTATGTTCTTGTTACCGGCACTCACCTGTCTAGGACATGAGCGTCAGGATCTTTAAAGTCCGTTATGATGGAGTGCATGCGA
>CM072520.1:1403385-1455885 GCA_036898135.1 Oncomelania hupensis
GGCAGAGCTGTGGAGAGCTCATATGGGTGTAATGTGTGCCGGCTGCACTACTGCAAGGACACTTGCTTGCTTCCCCCAGCACCTTGGCAGCCAGTAAAGAGGATATTTGTGCTTGTAAATAGTGCCTGCCTGTTGGGACTTTCTACACACTTTTTTTTAAACTTTTTTTTTTTTGTGCTCACATGGAGTAATAAAAAACAAGACATAATAAGAGAAGAATAAAAAGATAGATAATCTAAAGAGATTTTTTCCTGTTCATTTTGCATTTTATTTCATTTAAATCTATGCACTAATACCTAAGATGTGGCGTTTTTACTAATGTACCCCTAAATATCTATAAAATTATACACATTCTTGCCTGTTTAGAGCTAAAAAAAAAAAATAGAAAAACGTGTGCCCAGTACAGGGGGGAAGTGGGAAGAAGTTAAATAATCAATGCGTACAGCGTCCTGGATATAGGTATTTTCTTTGTTAAATGCAGCATTAAGGGCATCATGAACAAGATTATTAAATAATTAACAGAAGAAAAAAAAAAGAATCAAAATTGTATAATAATAATAATAATAATAATAATAATAATAATAATAATAATAATAATAATAACAATAATAATGAAACATAAATTTATTATAATAATAATAGTACAGCACTCTCAGTAAGTCTCCAACTAAGTTACTATAAGTATTGCCATGCTGTGCACAGATCCGCCAGATCCGCCAGTGATAGAGGGCTACAATGACGGAGACCAGATCCAGGCCAACACCACCATCCTCCTCACATGCACCTCCAGGGGAGGCAACCCACTAGGCACGGTAGTATGGTATCGCAACAGCGAACGTGTGGACTCTTCCTTCACCAGCGGCGGTAACAGGGCCATCAACGAATACAGGTTTGTGGCTCAGCCCACGGACCACGGGGCTGTGTATCGCTGTGAAGTCACCAACCTCATGACACGCTCACCTCTCGCCGCTTCCAGGACGCTCTTTGTAAAATGTGAGTTGGTTGTTTTGTTACCTTATATTAGCTTGTGTGTGAAACTATCTTGCTTTTAACCATTTGTGGTCACAAGTCAGTTCTAGAAATATTGATTTGTTTACAAATACTACACCATCTTTTCCTCTCTGGAACCCAAAGCAGAGCAATCTACTTTTAACAATCATTACTCTTATGGAATGTTAACAATCGATTTTTTGCATCAAATTCTTATTCTTTGAATGTCTTTTTGTTTAATAATATGCATGCCTTTCTTCTAACGAACTCAAAAACCAGGCAGGCTAAAAAGTTCTATGTTATAGAATTTTAGGAATCAGTTCTTAGCATCACATTCTGTTCTACACATATCATTTTTGTTAAATAACTTTTTCTATTGAACTGAAAAGCCAGGTGATGTACAGAGATTGGTAGTATACTACACTGAATGTCTTATCAAACTTACATTGACTGCATCCAGTACCATTATTGAGGGAGACAGGAAACCAGAGGCAAACAAAGTACCTGGGAATAAAAAAAACCTTCAGTCTCATACTTCTGTTATAGATTTCGTCATTGTGATGTCATAGCATTAGTCTACTTTCAGTTGACCAAGTGCCGAAAAAGAACATAGTTTTAGTGCAAGGCGACTGGAATGCCAAGGTTGGCCAAGATGCGTACCACAACTGGGGAACACATGTGGACCCCATTGCAACAACGAAACAAAGGACATTGGTCTGAGACTGTTGGAGTTTGCCACTACAATCTGACACTGGCAAATACGCTTGTTCTCCACACACAAATCCAGACAATGGACTTGGCACAGTTCCAGCGGGGAGCATCACAACCAGATTGACTACATCATTGTCAACAAATGCTTCAGATTAAGCCTCAACATTGGCAGGACACGCTTTTTACCAGAAGCAGACATCAGAAGTGACGATGATCTTGTGATGATATCTTTCGTGCTCCACTTGAAGAGAGTAAACACAACAAAGTGCACCAATTGAAGTTTGACCTGGACAAACTGCAAGACCCAGAGATGGAAGAAATATTCCAAGCCACAATTCGAGGTAATTTGCACCACTGCTAATTTTGGGAGCTAGTGAAATAAAGATGTTAACACCATGACCACCACCTTCAACTCGGCTGTGACAGATGCCGCCACTGAGATCCCTTGGCAAGCACCGCCCAAAGAAGAAACTGTGGATCACACCTGAACTTTTTGATCTGTGTGACAAACAAAGAGAGACAAAAAAAAAAAAAAAAAAACCTCAAAGTAAGCTGATGCCTAGAAATATCCCAAGCCACAATTGGAGGTAATTTGCACCACTGCTAATTTTGGGAGCTAGTGAAGTAAAGATGTTAACACCATGACCACCACCTTCAACTCGGCTGTGACAGATGCCGCCACTGAGATCCCTTGGCAAGCACCGCCCAAAGAAGAAACTGTGGATCACACCTGAACTTTTTTATTTGTGTGACAAACGAAGAGAGACGGAAAAGAAAAAGAACACCTCAAAGGAAGCTGATGCCTACCAAAAAATCAACAATAACATACAAAAAGGCATGAGCATAGCAAAAGAGAACTGGATATACGATTAATGCCAGTAAATAGAGAACTGTCTGAACAAGAACAACAGCAAGAAGGCTTGTGAAGTGGCTGACAAGTGTTAAACAGCCGAAGATCCAAAGCAAGTCTGGCATATGCCTTACATAAGAACAAGAAGTCTTGGATAGATGGACAGAGTGCTGCTCTCACCTTTACAACCACACACCAAATGGAGACCCATCAGTTCTAGCATGTCCCCAGAACAGAGAAGAAGAAATCCTCCCAATTCTCCAAGAAGAAGTTGAGGCAACAGTGCAATCGCTGAAGGAATCAGTGGGAGTGGACAACATATCCGGAGATTTGCTTCAATCAGGAGGAGAAGCGATGATTGACACCTTCACCATTATCTGTAACAAGATCTAGCAGTGGGGAGAGTGGCCTACACCATGGATCCAGTTGCTTGTCATCACTCTTTACAAAAAAGGTAACCTTCAGGAGTGTGAAAATTACGGCACCATCATCCTCATCTGCCATCCCAGTAAGATCCTCCTAAAAATAATACTCAACAGATTGAAATCCCAAACTGAACAAATCATAGCTGAAGAACAAGCAGGATTCAGGGCAAGGCAAAGTACCACTGGACAGATTTTCAATTCAGAATAATCTGCGAGAAATACCCACAACACCAACAACATCTGTATCATGTATTTGTAGACTTCAAGAAAGCCTTTGACCGAGTCTGGCATGCAGCTCTGTGGGCAACCATGAGAGTGCACAACATCAGCCCTAACATTATTGAAGCCATCAAAAACCTGTATGACCAGGCTTTTAGTGCAGTCTTCCACAATAGCACCAGTGGGAACTGGTTGAGAACAACAATTGGCATGCATCAAGCAGGATGCCTACTCTCTCCAAACCCTCTTTAATATCTTCCTAGAGCGCATCATGTCAGATGCCATTGCAGATCATAAAAGCACAGTCAGCAAAGGGGTATAGCAATCTCCAACCTCGGTTTTGAAGATGACATTAATGGATTGGCTAGAGAGGAACAAGAACTTAAACAGCTGGTACAGAGGCTTGACATCACATCCAGAGCCTATGGAATGGAAATAAGTGCAGAGAAGACCAAAATAATGACCAACAGCATAAATGGCATCAACATGGATATCAAAGTCAAAGGCCAATCCCTCAACACAGTGCATAGCTTCAAATATTTAGGAGCCATTGTATCGGACAATGGGTCCTGACAGGAAGGTCTCTCCAGGATCGCACAAACAACTACTGCCCTGACAAGGTTGAAGCTTATTTGCAAAGACAGGACCATCAGTCTACCCTCCCTTGTCATTTCCATCTTCCTATACGCTTGCAAAACATGGACACTCAAAGCAGAGCTACAGCAAAGAATACAAAGCATGGAGATGAGGTGCTACAGAAGACTTCTGGGCATTTCCTATACCCAGCACATCACCAAGGACGAAGTCCGATAGACCATCACACAAGTCATTAGATAATATGATGACATGCTCACAGTGGTGAAGAGAAGGAAACTCCGATGGTATGGCCACGTCACCAGAGCATCAGAAGAAGAAAGGAAAGAGAAAGAAAAAGAGATGGGAGGACAACATTCAAGAATGGACTGGTTTGACACTGAGTGAAATCATGAGGGTTGCTGTAGTCAGAAAAAGATGGACTACGCTGGTTAAACAAGCATCTGTGGTGCATCAACAACTTTCAAGTTAGGATAGGATAGGATAGGATAGGACTTTCAGTTTTTGCTATTGGAAATTAACAGACAGCCTGAAAGGTAAACTCTTCAGTTAAGAAGTAAGGAATAGACTAAGAGAGCTAAGCAAGATGTCATGTCCAGTACCCGTATTTTATCCACTCTCTGTGTGAAGCATTTAATTCAGGATCTTTCACACTGTGTTGTGTAAACTGTATGGAGCATTCAAGTACACATACACTTACAGAAAGACATAAAATCACTAGCGGGGATATAACCCACACTATTTGGCATTGGGAACCATACTAATGGACAAATATGCAACAGACCACCATCACTGTTTACAACAGGCCACCATCACTGTTTACAACAGACCACCATCACTGTTTACAACAGGCCACCATCACTGTTTACAACAGACCACCATCACTGTTTACAACAGACCACCATCACTGTTTACAACAGGCCACCATCACTGTTTACAACAGACCACCATCACTGTTTACAACAGGCCACCATCACTGTTTACAACAGACCACCATCACTGTTTACAACAGACCACCATCACTGTTTACAACAGGCCACCATCACTGTTTACATGTAATAATGTTGTTTATTGTCAGTTCCGGCGACTTCTGTGAGGATGTCCGGGGGCAGTGGTCAACTAACAGCAGGGGGCTCAGTGGAACTGACCTGTGTGTCCTCCAACAGCAACCCCAGGTCCGCCATCACCTGGTTTGCACGTGGTGTGCAGATCCCTAACAGTGACATCACCAACACATACCAAGTAATGCCACAATTGCTGTTAATAAAGTTCTGTGTTTGTGTGTGTGTGCAATGTGTGTGTACTGTGGGTGTGTGTGTATGTGACTAGGTAGTAACGCCTTTATTCTGACATACACTTGAACCTCTACGTATTTTCTTTTGACGGAGCCCGTTATTTTGACGTCAAAACAGTGTTCCAATATGGTTAGGGCTGTGTTAGGCTTAGGGTTAGGGTTTGAGTTAGGGTTAGGGTTAGGGCTAGCTTCAAAAAATGGACAAATTTGTAAAAATGTCAAAGTAACATATGTAGAGTTTTATGAAAGTCATCACAATGGCGTTTCTAAATGGGTGTGTGTGCTGTTGTGTGTTTTTCATCGTTTGTTGATTTATTTGTTTTCCTATGTAAAGTGCTGTCAGCTCTTATGAGAATGACAGCAAATGTCTTTATAAATTATTATTATTATTATAAAAATTATTATTATTTTTATTATTATTATAATTATTATTATTATTATTATTATTATTATTTTTATTATTATTATTATTATTATTATTATTATTATTATTATTATTATTATTATTATTATTATTATTTAGTAGTAGTAGTAGTAATAGTAGTATTTTATTACTTATTTTTTAAGAATTATTATTATTATTATTATTTTTTGTTGTTGTTATAAATGTTTATTATTATTACACAATTTTTTTAATTTTGTGTGTTCAGCAGATGTGAATTGAGTTGACTGTTGCTAATGTATGTGACTATATGTTACGCAGGTGTTCATTTACCTGTCTGTAGTTTAAACAGCTGCTAATTTACTTGTCTTTAGTTTAAACTGGTGTTAATTTACTTGTCTTTATTTTAAACTGGTGTTAATTTACTTGTCTGTATTTTGAACAGTTGTTATAATTTACCTGTGTATTTTGAACAGGTGTTGTTGTATCAAATTTTATTCATCAGATTAACATAAGTTGTACTGATAAACTGAACAGGTGTGAGTTTACCTTTTGTGTTCTGTGTGCAGCCATCATCGGATGGAGGGTACGTGACCACATCCAAGGTGACAGTTTCACTGTCGTTTGCGGAGCACAATGTTATATACACGTGTCAGGCCACAAATGTCTTAGGACTCACTGTCGCTGACGCTGTCACACTCAGTGTCCTATGTAAGTCACACTGTATTGTGTTGTCTTGTATTTAGTGGTTCGTGTGGTTTTTATTGTATTGTGCTGTATTTGTATTGTATTGACTGTATTGGGTTGTATTTATTTATTGTGTTATATGTATTGCATTGGGTTGTATTTATTTATGGTGTTATATGTATTGTTTTCGGTTGTATTTATTTATGGTGTTATATGTATTTTATTGGGTTGTATTTATTTATTGTGTTATATGTATTGTATTGAGTTGTATTTAACTGTGTTATAGATGTTGTATTGTGTTGTATTTATAGTTATTATATTGTGTTGTATTGTATTAATTGTATAGTGTTTATTTATTGTGTTATATGTATTGTACTGGGTTGTATTTATTATGTTGTATCTGCATGATGTTGTGTTTATTGTATTGTGTTGTATTTATTGTTTTTCATGTATTGTATTGTATTATATTTATTGTATTGTGTTGGGTTACATTATATGTTTCGCATGTCAGATTACAAGTGACTGTGACACTCAGTGTGGTCTGTAAGTCTCACTACAATAGTATTGTGTTGTTGTTTTAATTGTGTTGTATTGTTACTCTTTCCCATACCAGTATAAAGGAGGTCTGGTCTGAGCCTGCAGGCATTCCATCTCACAGCCTTTATAGATCCTGAGGTTCATGCCCCACACAGACTAATGCTGAATGCAAAACCACAGCCTGCAGGCATTCCATCTCACAGCCTTCACAGATCCTGAGGTTCATGCCCCACACAAACTAACGCTGAATACAAAACCACAGCCTGCAGTCATTCCATCTAACAGCCTTCACAGATCATGAGGTTCATGCCCCACACAAACTAACGCTGAATGCAAAACTACAGCCTGCAAGCGCTATGCTCTATCCTCCCTCCATCTGTGTGGCACTGTTCTACTGAGCTTTCAATGTCCGGGTGACTTTGACAGTGTGCTGGATACTGCAAGTTGTGGACTGGAGTTGGGGCTAGATCATGATCTCCTGCAGCACCTTGAGGAACTGTTAGAGCTGGTGAACATGGCTAATTGTTTGATCTCCTGCAGCACCTTGAGGAAGTGTTCTAGCTGGTGAACATGGCTAATTGTTTGATCTCCTGCAGCACCTTGAGGAACTGTTCTAGCTGGTGAACATGGCTAATTGTTTGCTTGTTTGTTTTAGATCCACCCAATCCTCCCACCATCTCTGGGTATGATCAAGGAGCGATACGAGCTGACCAGCTTGAACGTCTGACCTGTATTGCTGTGGGAGGTAATCCTATCGCCACTCTCAGGTGGTACAAAAGTGAGTCATTCCTTCCTCATCCTTTCTCTTCTTCTTCTTCTTCTTCTTCTTCTTCTTCTTCTTCTTCTTCTTCTTCTTCTTCTTCTTCTTCTTCTTCTTCTTCTTCTTCTTCTTTCTCTTCTTCTTCTTGTCCATCTTCTTGTCCATCTTCTTCTTCTTCTTCTTCTTCTTCTTCTTCTTCTTCTTCTTCTTCTTCTTCTTCTTCCTCTTCTTCTTCTTCTTCTTCTTCTTCTTCTTCTTCTTCTTCTTCTTCTTCTTCTTCTTCTTCTTCTTCTTCTTCTTCTTCTTCTTCTTCTTCTTCTTCTTCTTCTTTCTCTTCTTCTTCTTGTCCATCTTTTTCTTCTTCTTCTTCTTCTTCTTCTTCTTCTTCTTCTTCCACTTCTTCTTCTTCTTCTTCTTCTTCTTCTTCTTCCTCTTCTTCTTTCTCTTCTTGTTCTTCTTGTTCTTGTTCTTCTTTTTCTTCTTGTTGTCCTCCTATCTACCATCCATTGCAGGGGTGAGATTTAACCCAGGAGACTAACTAGCCCGCCGGGCTAGCTAGTAAGTAAAGTGAGGTAGCCCGCATGTTTTTTAGGCAGCCCGACAGTTACAATCGTTCACATATAAAACACAAATTTTGACAATACACGTAATTTGTAGCGGGTGTCTTTTTCACAAACAAAGCAGACAGCGCGCTTGGCGCGAAAGGGAAATAGGCAAAGGGAAATAACGCTCGCGTATGCTTCATACTCGTAGCAGACAAACAGTGACCTAAAAACGCCCTCGCTTCGAACCGAGCTTCAAAAAGCCGCAAGTATTATCTTTTTTTTTTTAGGTCGCCAGGCGGGCTGGCTCAATTATAAAGTGAGGTCGCCTGAGCCGGTTTTAAGTCGCCTCGGGCGACCGGGCGACCGCTAAATCTCACTCCTGCATTGATAGGGTTATTATTTGGATTTTGTTTTTATACTCGCCCATCCATCCATTATCCCCTCATAGCTAACTTGATTCATTTTGCGTGGTCTTCATACATAAACTGAAATAGTTAAACTGCGTGTTAGGATTTGTTTTATTTCATTATTTTAAATTATTTTCTTCTTAAAAAGAGTGCAAAGTCAAGGTGTTAAGACTTATTACAACTTTATTTTATCTTATCTTATCTTATAAACATGGTGTTGAGTCTGCCTATTTTTTAAACATCAAAATGATCTTATCTTATACATAAATGGCTTGTCTGTCTTAATAATCTAATCTAATATACAGATAATTGAACGTAGTTAAGCAGGTCTTGGGTGGTCATTTCAGATGGCCAGTTGCTGCCTGAAGCCCAGTACACGGAGATCGGGGATATCGCAAGGTCAGAGATCGGCATAGTGGCCAGGCCTGATGACAATGGTGCCGTGTACAAATGTGTCGCTACCAACGCCGCTATTACAACTCCTTTAGAGGACAGCGTTACCCTGACCGTGCTGTGTGAGTACTGACACACTAGTCAATATAGGAGCAACTTTTGTTGATCTCTAATGATTTTGTGGTCATATAAATCTTACATACCTACATTATTCCCTGAGTCAAGTATGTGTTTAAAGATTTTAAAATCCTTATGCGTCTGTTTGTGGGTGTGTGTTTTTCTCAGTTCCAAGATGTATTCCAGTGTCTGATCTTGGCAATAAAATAAGTAATAATATAGACTTTTCTTGACTTTCGAAAAATTCTCCTTCCCTCTCATTCTATTCTCTATTCATATCTGTTTTATTCATATCTAACAGAAAGACCTCAGTCAGGGTATATGATATATTCTTGAACCAAGTAAGGCGTTTTGATCTTTTAAATCATGATGTTTTTTAATCCCGGAATTAAAATGATGCATCCCTTTTATTCAATACATAACAGATATAGACATTCATGAATATAAATATATGAATGTTTACATAACTATATATCCTATCCTATTCTATCCCATAACTCGGAGGTCGTAGGGGCACCACAGATGATCGTTTAACCAGCGTACTCCATCTTTCCCTGTCCTCAGCAACCCTGATTGTTTCGCTCAGTGTCAAACCAGTCCATTCTCGAATGTTGTCCTCCCACCTCTTTTTCGATCTCCCTCTTCTTCTACCTCCTTGCACTGTGCCTTGCAGGATGGTCTTTGCAAGACCTGATGATCTGGTGACGTGGCCATACCATCGGAGCTTCCGTTTTTTACATAACAGAAAGACATTAATAAATATTATAATTATGTGAATGTTTTTTTGTTTTTGGTTTTCCAAGAAACATTAAATGTGGAGTACCACAAGGATCTATCCTTGGTCTTTTTTTCTTCTGTGTACTCATTAATAATCTGTCATTTTGATTTGGCATCAGCCAAAAGAGGCGCCCGGCCCAGCTTGATCATTTTCCTCTTGTCTCTTTATACTTAAAGTAAATAGATTATAGTATTTAAAGTTTCCTGGAAATGTCCCTCAATTATAATAGCAGTGTGGGTCTATGTGCTCCCCCAGCCCTCTCCCCCTCCCCCCTCTCCACCCAAAACAAACATTCAGATTTTTGCAAATCTATACCCATGAGACCATGAGAGTGGATTAATATATCAGAACTTATTTCAGCTATCACAACCAAACTCAGTAAGATGGTGTATACCCATGAGACCTCATAAATGATCAGTTAATGAATGACTTCACTTCAAGGTCAAAGTCACAGGGTCGACAAATATTGGTCAAAAAATGAACATTTTTCACTTTTTTTTTCTACGTTATTAATATTGAACATATCATTCTTTGGTGCATGATATGTTTCAATGATACACACCTACTAATCAAATTTGGTCAACCTCACTCCAAGGTCAAGATCACTTGAGCTGTCCGAAAGCAGTTAGTATAGGTGAAGTGACCTTGACCCTAAACTATAAGAGATATAACGTCCAAACTTGTTGTGAGAGATGATAGATTGATCTTTTATATATGTTCCATTTTTGCGTTGATCTTGAAGGTCAAAGTCATTTTAGGCCTTGCAAAAACATACAAAAAAAGATCATTGTTTCTTTGGAATGGCTGTTTATTTAACCCATTGTATGCAACATTTGGTTATTTGATCAAACATGCATGAGATGTTACGTGAGGGTCCAGGTTATCCCAAAGTCACAGTTTTTTTGGCATAATACAACTTTTGCTGTACTTTATTTGATAGTACGTGAGTGTATTTAAAGCCAGAGGTCAAGATCATCTCAAGGTCAAGAGCATAGAAAGATCAAAGTCGGTATTACTTTAATTTTAATACCACTGTTTCATTTAATGTTTATTATTATTATTATTATTTATTTATTTATTTATTTATTTTATTATTAATATTGCTATTGTCATCATTATTATTATTATTATTATTATTATTATTATTATTATGATCATCCTGATCGTCTCTTCATCATCATCATCATCATCATCATCATGTTAAATAATTATTTGTGTGGCAGTTCCCCCAAGGTCGTTGACCATCACATCATCAACAACCACACCTCGTGCTGGGCAAGGTATGAACCTGACCTGCACCTCGTCTTCCTCCAACCCTGCAGCTGAGATCCTGTGGCTGAAGGGAGGGCAGCGAATACAGGGCGTTAACCGGGGAGTGGTGGACGCGGAGAACGGCGGAAAGAATACCACTAATGTGCTGCATTTCATTCCCACTTCCTCCGACCACAACGCTGACTATCGCTGCAGAGCCACCAACACCTTGTTAGGACTGTCTGTCAACGATGCCGTCACGCTCAACGTTCTCTGTGAGTTGTTTGTTATCTTGATCTGGGTATCAGTATGCTGCAAACCTTGGTGATCTAGCAGATATGTAACATTGGGGTGGGATGTGATGCTGCAAACTTTATAGCGGCTTCTGGCTGCTGCCACAATAGTTTCGTAGCTTTTTATTTGTGTCTGTGGAGGGGTTGTGTGTATGTGCAGTTTAAATACTTTTGTCTTTTTATGTAAATAGTTTTTAGTATTTCTAACTGGTACTTTTTCTTTAACTCATTGAAGTCGCAGAGTGCCAGACTCGGCATCATTCCAGAGTCGCAGGATTTTAGGCTATTTTTTAAAAATCACACCAAATGTACTAGACAACATAGAAACATAAAATAAATTGCAAATGAAAGCTTAAAGTATGTATTTTTCATTTCACTTACCACCAATCTGCTATAATCCTCCAGAAAAAAATATTTTGCACCAAAAACACACCACTTTTGCAAAAAAAAACTTTTTTTAATAAGAAGCACAATACCTATATGTTGCACCCATTTTTGATATGAAAATATTTGATTCTCTTGTTTTTATGATGTAAAAACACTGTAGAATTGAATTTTACACAAAATTTTTCCAACAATTGGCGTTCAAAACGGGAAGCCATTTTATAAACAATGAATGTTACTAGCTTTATAAAAATCGCGAGAACTCAAGAGAAACTTTGTCAAAAATATGGTCAAAGGGAAGCAATCTACTCTAAAAAGACCCCTTTCAAGTATGTGTATTGCTTAGTTCCCTTGGTACTCATTTTCTGTTATTAAAAAAAAAGGAAACACCCGACGTATACGTAACAGAGGCACACTCCTCTGACGCACCCTTAGTGCCGTAACACCGTTTCCGGCACGACTTCAACGAGTTAACATTGCATTTTCAGGGTTCGAGGTAAGCTTGAAGCTCACTTATTGGTTAAATTGTGCTATATAAAAGCATTTTATTATTATTATTATTATTATTATTATTATTATTATTATTATTATTATTATTATTATCATTATCATCATTATTATCATTATTTAGGTGCTCGTGAACTAAAGTGTTATCTTTTCGTAGTAATACTGTTCACTGGTGAAATGGTTGCTTTAGTGACTGTGATGTTGGATTGTACAGGTCAGATGGGTTGTAGCTCCTAAAGAAGCAGTTTAGCTATATACATGTCTTGACAACGTTGTTTAGCCTGCTGCCTTTCATCTCCCTTTCTTCTTTTATCGCGTCTTTTGGTGTAACGTGCAGTTCCACCAGAGTTTTCCAGCGACATGGAGACATCAATAGAGATGACAGAGAATGACAACAAAGTTATCAACCTAACTGCCTATGCCAACCCCTCTGATGTCACATACACTCTGACTCGACCAGGAGGAGCCTCTGTGCCTACTGGGTGAGTATTTGACTGTGTACGGTAGATGAGGATTCCAGCTATCTCTTGTCTCTGTTTTTTTGTCATATATCTCCCACTGTTTGTCTTTGTAGTATGTGCTTGTGCCTACTGGGTGAGTATTTGACTGTCTACGGTAGGTGAGGATTCCAGCTGTCTCTTGTCTCTCTGTTTCTTTGTCATAAATCTCTCACTGTTTGTCTTTGTAGTATGTGTTTGTCTTTCTTCCTCTCTCTTTGAGTTTGTCTGTCTGTCTATCATATCTCTGGGCTTGCAAGTATCTTTCGCTCCCTCTGCAAAACTATATTATTTTGTTATTGTGCATAGGTATATTGGGCAAAGATATATTTGTTAAGGTATATTTGTTATTGTGCATAGGTATATTGGGCAAAGATATATTTGTTAAGGTATATTTGTTATTGTGCATAGGTATATTGGGCAAAGATATATTTGTTAAGGTATATTTGTTATTGTGCAAAGGTATATTGGGCAAAGATATATTTGTTAAGGTATATTTGTTATTGTGCATAGGTATATTGGGCAAAGATATATTTGTTAAGGTATATTTGTTATTGTGCATAGGTATATTGGGCAAAGATATATTTGTTAAGGTATATTTGTTATTGTGCAAAGGTATATTATTGTGCAAAGATATATTTGTTAAGGTATATTTGTTACTGTGCAAAGGTATATTATTGTGCAAAGATATATTTGTTAAGGTATATTTGTTATTGTGCAAAGGTATATTTTTGTGCAAAGATATATTTGTTAAGGTATATTATTGTGCAAAGATATATTTGTTAAGGTATATTTGTTATTGTACAAAGGTATATTATTGTGCAAAGATATATTTGTTAAGGTATATTTGTTATTGTACAAAGGTATATTATTGTGCAAAGATATATTTGTTAAGGTATATTTGTTATTGTACAAAGGTATCACAGCAGCTCACTTCCTATGTGAACAGCACTTTTCAGTGCCTCCGCATTTTGCTTGTTGCGGGCTATTTATAGCTTGCCTGCGCCCCCCTTCCAGTGAAATGAAGCATCGGCGAAGCTATTTATAGCTAGCCTGGCTGACCTAACCTCAAAATCTGAAAAGCTTTGGTTGAGCTGCTGTGGTATATACTTCCTACTATCCACTGAGATGCAGTTTTCCACTCAGACGTTTTTGGTTTTGTTTTTCTTCAGTGACGTCAATTTTGATACAAAACTACAGTTCTAGCTTTTAGATTTGTTCTATTGCCCACTGCTTCATAGCGTTATTTTTTGTTCTTCAGCTGTACAATGAAACAGCAGAGTTTAATTTCGTAATCACTGACAGGAGTGAGATTTAGCGGTCGCCCGAGGCGACTTAAAACCGGCTCGGGCGACCTCACTTTATAATTGAGCCAGCCCGCCTGGCGACCTAAAAAAAAGTGATTATACTTGCAGACTTTTAGAAGCTCGGTTCGAAGCGAGGGCGTTTTTAGGTCACTGTTCGTCTGCTACAAGTATGAAGCATACGCGAGCGTTATTTCCCTTTGCCCACTTCCCTTTCGCGCCAAGCGTGCTGTCTGCTTTGTTTGTGAAAAAGACACCCGCTACAAATTACGTGTATTGTCAAAATTTGTGTTTTATATGTGAACGATTGTAATTGTCGGGCTGCCTAAAAATCATGCGGGCTACCTCACTTTACTTACTAGCTAGCCCGGCGGGCTAGTTAGTCTCCTGGGTTAAATCTCACCCCTGACTGACTTTGCCAACCAAAATGGCTTAATCTACTTTGACCAAAAAATAGGATCATTTATACCCCCATTAGAATCAGGTATTTTTCACTTGAAACATTTCAAACTTTGCTCTATAGTGTACCAATATGTCAACAATAACTCATAAAATGTTCACGTTTTTTTGTGGAGTACTTTTTTATGAATTTTTTACTAAATAGTATAAATGGCCAGTAAACAGAAAAGCGTAGAAAAAAAATCGCTTAGTAGGGGGTGAGTTAAGGTATATTTGTGGATGTGCAAAGGTATATTTGTTAGTGTGCAAAGGTATATTTGTTATTGTACAAAGGTATATTTGTTAGTGTGGAAAGATAATTTTAATATTGTGCAGACGGTTCAGCCTGACAAGTGGCATGCTGAGGATCACCACCATCAAGAGGCCTGACGCAGGCAGCTATTTGGTCAGGGCTGAGAACGACCAGGGTTCTGCTCAGTTCAACTTCACCATCACCGTCAGATGTACGTATAGACTTTATTATGTTCTGTTTGTTATTTCCATGCAACAGCTACAATGTCAGCCTGGTAAAGGCACTGGAAAGCTTGGTTTTTTTAATTTGTAGGCGAGACAGCCACTGCCATAAACTCACAGATTTTGATTGATTGCTGAATGTATGTTTGTTACGTTTGTACTAGTGTCTGTGAGCCGGTATGTTACTGCGCTTTGAGTCTGACTTGGGAATAAGGGTGTATGTTACGTTGAAACGAACGAAAGTGTGTCTAAAGCGCGCACGATAGATCTAATCGTTTCGATTTGCAAAGTATTCAATAATGGAGTTTATTTACCTTTGATTTGAGTTTGCATTGTTGTTAGGAGAGGCTTTGTATAACGTTGATAATTTGCGAAGTTTCTGGATCTGCGTGTTTACTCTTGATAGAAATTTCCGGATGGATATCGAAGGTCGTGAATGTTCCCGGAAGTAGAGAAAATGTGTAATGACGTAAGCCAGTGATGACGATCTTTAGTTCGATTGGTGGCAGTACGTCATTTCTACCATGTACCATATTGTTCCAGAAAAGAGAGAGGTTATTTAATCGTGTGCCGAATTGTTGTTGAGACAGAAAAGTTGTTGATAGTGAAGCTGGAAAGAGTTGCTGTGAAAGTTGTTGAGTTGAATTGAGAATTGTATGCAGTTGTTGATGTGTGCTGAATAAAAGTGGAAAACTTCATACGTCGACTTTGTGACTTGTATGCTGTTTGGACGGGCTGTGTGAATAAACGAATCTGAGTTACACAACTATCAGGAATTCAAGCATCGGGGCTGAATCAGATACTGATAAAGAAAAACACCATCATCGAACTGAGTGTAACATTTTGGGGGTCAAGCCGCGATTCACGCCATAGCCAAGGGTTCAACTGCTACAACAAGCGAGTCAACGTTACGAGAAGCAGTCATCGAGGGTAGCCGCCAACGAGTTGCGTCGAGAGGGGCCAACATACTGGGACTACATCCGATAGATTCGGGTTGACTGCAAGGGCGTGTAGTCGCTGAAGAGTTGCTTCGTGAGCGAACAACAGTCGGGACTACGTGGCTGCCGTAAGACTACGTCGAGGGACAGTCTCGGAGCTACATCGCCAGTGTTACAGAGAGCGGCGAGCGGACGTCGCGTCTACTTCAGCACAGGAGCGTATACATCAACACCAGCGTGGTGCAGCGTCGCATACGACGAGGACAGCGGGGCCTGCGTCAGCGAAGGCGACTAGTGACAAGCGTCAGCGCTACTGCAGAAAGTGTGCTGTTCTAGAACAGTCTAGAAAGGTACAGCACAGTCAAGAACTTTCCAGAAAAAGAAAAAGAAAAAAAAAAGAACTCTACAGTCAAGAACTTTCTAGAAAAAGAACTTTCCAGAAAAGAACTTTCCAGAAGCATCAAGATGGCTGACTTCTGGCAGAAAGGGATTCAACTGAATCTAAAAGGGAAACAGTTGACGGAGTACGTCAAATCCCAGGAGAGATTACAAGAAAGAGAAGAACAACGTCAGCGTGAAGAAAGAGAATTAGAAGAGCAGCGTCGTCGAGAAGAAAGAGAAGACCGGCGTCAAGAAAGAGAAGATGAGCGCAGGCGTGAGGAAAGAGAAGCTGATCGGCAGTTCCAGCTAGAAATGGCGCGTATCCAAAACAATCGGCATGCGCCACAAGTCATCAGCGACCACATGGCTCCAAAATTGCCAGCATTCGTCGACGGGAAGGACCAGATCGACAGTTATTTGGCGAGATTTGAAAGGTTTGCCAAAAGCTCTAACTGGCAACCTCAAGACTGGGCGATTCGACTAAGTGCACTTCTGACGGGGCAAGCACTCGACGTCTACACCAGATTGTCGGACGATGATGCCGAAGACTACGACGTCTTGAAAGAGGCCCTATTGCAGTGCTACAACTTTACAGAGAAGGGCTACCGTAAACGCTTCCGTGAATGCCGGCCTAAGTCAGACGAGACGCCAAAGCAGTTTGTGGAGCGCCTGTCGTCATATCTACACAAGTGGGTGGAGTTATCAGGCGAAATGAAGTCTTACGACAGTCTCCATGACCTGATCGTGAAGGAACAATTTCTCAATGCCTGTCACAAGGACCTAGCGACCCACTTAGAAGAACAAAAGCTGCAGACGCTTAAAGATGTGACTGAGGCTGCTGAAAGATATCTCATCGCTCATGGGAAAACCCTGGGGCCACCCAGCGCGACGAAACATTTTCAGAAGACTGCAAACCATGTGAACCAGATCCAAGGGAGCCAGACGAGCCAGAGACAGACGGACTCCACGCCTCCTCCCAGGGAAGGGCATTCAAGAGGCTGTTTCATCTGCAACGCTACAGACCACAGAGCTGCCAGCTGCCCTCAAAGCAGAAATAGCGGACAGCGGAGCAGTACGGACAATGCAGCGGTGGGCAACCGACAGAGACGTTTCTCCAATCAACGGCAAACCAGTAGATCTGACCATCAAGTGTGCGGCGGGAGCGTCATTCTTCCGAGTGAGACCAAGCGCACAGCTACTCCTGCGGACGTGCAAGAGTGCATGACCGATGGCCAACTTCTCCTTGCCAACGGAAAATCCATCCCCGTCGTCGCCAGCGCAACGGTGACCGTACAGAACATGCCTGTTTCCAAGGGACGCGTCGGAAATCATGAAGTGACTGTTTTAAGAGACTCTGGCTGCAGTGGGGTCATCGTCAGAGAAGACCTAATCGCTAAAGAACAGTTCACTGGCGATTCAAAATGGACACTTATGGCCGACAGCAAATGTGTGAGAGCGCCAGTTGCGAAGATTCATGTCAACACCCCTTTCTACGTAGGCGAAGTCGAAGCGGTTTGCCTGAAGAAGCCGCTATACGATTTGATGATCGGGAATATCGACGGCGCGAGACGACCCGACGACCCCGATCCAGAGTGGAGTCCTGCCTCAACTCAACACGTCGAAGTTGTGGAGGAGGATCCATTGCCGTTTCCCGATGGAGACCTTACAGAGCTGCTACGGGACAATGTGGTTACTCCGGCTCAGCCCTGCCGACCAGAGATCGTCGGTGCTGTTACTACCAGGGCCCAGGCCAAGAGAGACAAGACGTCTACGCCACTGAAGGTCGCCGACAACTCTAAAGCTGCCATCGTGGACAGAGATAAGCTGATCCAGCTCCAGGAAGCTGATAGTACTTTAAACAAGTACAGGAACCGCCAAGACCACGTGACCAAAGGCAGTGGTACGGTCTATTTTGAGGTGAAGGCCAAGATCCTGTATCGAATCTTCCAGCACCCGAGGGTCAACGGAGGTAAACCACTGCGTCAAGTCTTGGTACCGTTACCCCTAAGGCGCCAAGTGATGGAAGTAGCTCATGACTCTATCATGGGAGGTCACCTAGGCATCAGAAAGACGTCAGACAGAATCCAGGCGGTGTTCTACTGGCCAGGGCTTCATGCGGACGTCAGCCGTTTCTGCCGATCATGTGACATTTGCCAGAAGACCATACCTCGAGGAAGGGTCCCTAAAGTGCCTATGCAGAGGATGCCTCTGATCGACCGACCTTTCAAGAGGGTGGCCTTAGACTTAATCGGCGAAATAAGACCTCCGAGTGAAGAAGGTCATCGATGGGTACTGACTTTAGTGGACTATGCGACTCGGTACCCAGAAGCAGTGCCACTGAAGAAGATTGACACTGAAACTGTAGCAGAGGCACTGGTGGACATGTTCAGTAGACTTGGAGTGCCTGAAGAAATTCTGACAGACCTCGGGACGCAGTTCGTCTCTGACTGCATGAAGGAGGTCAACAGACTGCTGAGCATCCGGCATTTGACTACGACACCCTACCATCCGATGTGCAACGGGCTTGTCGAGAAGTTCAATGCTACGCTGAAGTCCACCCTGAAGAAACTGTGCAGCGAGCAGCCCAGACAATGGCATCGCTACATCAACGCCCTACTGTTCGCCTACAGAGAAGTGCCGCAGGAGTCCACCGGCTTTTCTCCGTTCGAGCTGCTGTACGGAAGAACCATCCGAGGGCCGATGCACATCCTGAAAGAACTGTGGACGAAAGAAGTAGACACCCCAGAGGTGAAGAACAGCTACCAGTACGTGTTTGAGCTACGGGAGAAGCTGGAGCAGACTCTCGAGATAGCCAGAGAAAACCTGAAGAAGTCCCAGGACTGTGGAAAGCACTACTATGACCGTAGGGCTGTGAACAGGAAGTTCAAACCTGGCAACAAAGTGCTGGTGCTGCTACCTACTGATCATAATAAGTTGCTGATGCAGTGGAAAGGCCCGTACGAAGTGGAGACCGTGGTGGGTATCAACGACTACAAGGTGAAGGTCGGCCAGCATTCCAAGATATACCACGCCAACCTCCTTAAGCTGTACGTGGAAAGGCCATCAGAGACTGTGCACGCAGCCACAGCAGCTGTGACCGACGACAGCTTTGACAGCGAAGAACTGTTGGAACTGGGAGACTTCCACAGCAAAGAAGGCATTGATGATATTAAGCTAGGACCAAGCTTGACGGAAGGTCAAAAGATGGAGCTCAAGGACCTTATGGGCGAGTTTCCCCATAACTTCAATGATGTCCCAGGCTCTACGACTTTGGTCGAACATGAAGTCCACACCCAGACCTGGAAGGAGCATCTGCAGACCTTGAGGGAGCTGTTCCACCGTCCCGCAGAAGCTAACCTGACCGTGAGACCCAGCAAATGCATCCTGGGAGCTGACAACGTCGACTGCATCGGACATCCGATGGAAGAAGGAGACAACGGAGGACGCACTGATTCCAGGAAAGCCCACGTGATCATCGTCTTTGACCCTGGGCCGATGACAACCGCAACTGACGAGGGCGACGTTTCCTTACGGATGAAAGATCATTGACTGTGTGGTGAACATTGACAGTATCCAGAAAGACTTGCAGATGAGAAACTTTGACTCTGTGTGAATGAACTGTGAACATTGACAATATCCAGACAGATTTGAAGATGAAAACCATTGACCTTGTGTGAATGAACTGTGAACATTGACAGTATCCAGAGAGACTTGCGGATGAAAAACATGGACTCTGTGTATATAAACTGAGAACATTGACAGTAAATGAGACAGTCTGAAGTAAGTTTTAATTCTGTACATTGTTTGTGCATTACGTTTCAACGTTGTTGAAAAGAAATTAGGTAAATTTCTTCTTGAGTGGGGGGTTATGTTACGTTGAAACGAACGAAAGTGTGTCTAAAGCGCGCACGATAGATCTAATCGTTTCGATTTGCAAAGTATTCAATAATGGAGTTTATTTACCTTTGATTTGAGTTTGCATTGTTGTTAGGAGAGGCTTTGTATAACGTTGATAATTTGCGAAGTTTCTGGATCTGCGTGTTTACTCTTGATAGAAATTTCCGGATGGATATCGAAGGTCGTGAATGTTCCCGGAAGTAGAGAAAATGTGTAATGACGTAAGCCAGTGATGACGATCTTTAGTTCGATTGGTGGCAGTACGTCATTTCTACCATGTACCATATTGTTCCAGAAAAGAGAGAGGTTATTTAATCGTGTGCCGAATTGTTGTTGAGACAGAAAAGTTGTTGATAGTGAAGCTGGAAAGAGTTGCTGTGAAAGTTGTTGAGTTGAATTGAGAATTGTATGCAGTTGTTGATGTGTGCTGAATAAAAGTGGAAAACTTCATACGTCGACTTTGTGACTTGTATGCTGTTTGGACGGGCTGTGTGAATAAACGAATCTGAGTTACACAACTATCAGGAATTCAAGCATCGGGGCTGAATCAGATACTGATAAAGAAAAACACCATCATCGAACTGAGTGTAACAGTGTATAGTAGGGGTGTTCGGTTTTACCAGTTTTCCGGTTAAAATCGGTTAGACTTTCTCACGGTTCGGTAAATCGGTTTGGCCTTAAAAAAACGGAAAACCACGTTTTTTCTAAGGGACATCACCCGTAAAGCACTAGCAAAATGGCAGAAACAAATAAATTCGTAGCGAACACGCATGGGAACGCTGACATTTGGAGATTCTTTCTCCTGCGAGAGACAGAAGCAGGAAATGTTGACCATAATACCGGTTACTGTAGGCAAGTATTAAACTTGGCGGTGGCACTTCAAATCTGAATGCACACATTCGCCGACACCAGCCTTTGCTGCTGCTGAAGCCAGCCAAGCCTGCGGGCCCTGCACCCAATAGATCTAACCCACAAGTCCTACATGCTAGATCTAGTCCGTGTACGAGCAGCGCTGACGCTGACGTGAGCTTCAGATTCCACCAATGGTTTCACAAACTCAAAATTGAAAAGCAAACTCCCAAATCTACCCACAGTGGAGGAGGGAAATAGCCTCTGAGTTAAGTAGCTAGCGACATAAATTCCCCCAAAAATTCAATACAGAGGTTATTTCCCTTGTTTACTATGCGCCTTTACCCGGGGTAACCAGTTGTAACTTCTAGCCGGTTAACCGGTTTTAAACCGCGGTTTTCTATTGGAAAAACCAGTTAAAACTGGTTTGAGAAATCGTACCGGTTCCACCCTCTAGTGTATAGCATCCAGTTGTTGTTTTTTCTCTCTTGTGATCTGAATCCTCTTTGAGTTGTTTTTGCCTTTCCTTCTCTCAATAATATTTGTGAATGATGTTTGATTGTTGCCGATGGTTACTTGGGGGTTCTAGATTAGCCTCTGCCTGTGGTACCTCAGGCAGAGTTTTGCACAGACTGTTTTCTACTCCACCAGAAAGGTAGCCTCACTTCCGTCTTCTACAATCGTTTTTTTGTAGATTTGTTTTTCTGTCTGTTTATCTGTCTGTCTGTCTGTCTGTCTCTGTTGATACATTGTATGAGTTTGTGGCTGCGAGTCTCTTGTGGTTTGTTTGTTGTTGTTTTGTTGCTGCTTTTGTTTCAGTTGTGTTTGAGACAGTGTTGAAAGTTCAGTTTTGCAGCAGTGTAATAGGAGTATTGTTTGACAGATAGAGTATTGTGTACAGCATGCACATCGTGACATTCAAGGGCATGTTTAAAAGATGATTTTGCTTGCTGTCTGTTTTCTCTGCTGTCGTTTTTTCAGGAAGTTGGTCTTGTTTGTGGTAGATAGATCTAGGATGCAAACACTTATTTTTAATCACTTTTTATTTAGCGCTTTACCAGCTCAAGAGCCGCTCAAGGCACTGTTTGGGCGCATAGTCTGACGCCAAGACAACTGAGCACAATCCTGGGCGACTAGGGACGGGGAGAAGGGACCTAGTGCATGCTGGGGGTATTTGTGTAGGCGGCACTCACCCGTCTAGGACATGAGCTTCAGGATCTTTAAAGTCCATGCGATGGAAAGTGTGCGTGACTAGACCTCGGTTTATATTTTCATCTGAAGGATGTATTTTTGATTGTAGTAAATACATAATATTATTTAATCTGGGAACTAACCAACTACAAAATGAGACAACACCTACACCCACACACACACCCACGCACACACCAGCACACACACACACCAACACATGCACCAACACTCGCATACCAACACACACATGCACTAACCAACACACACACACTGGTCCTGATTTGGCTCGGAAGAGTCCGCTGGACCTAAAGCAATAATCATGTAATGTAATGTAATGTAACACACACACACACACACACATCATACCCACACCTATACAAAGCAGTGGCCACAGCTGTAAAAGCCATTGAAGTGAAGGCGTTTGTGTTTGCATGCGGCCACCTACAGCAATAAGGCATCTTCACTTGGCCAATCCTTGGTCCATCCCACATCAGTCTCCTGCTGATGCCAGAAACATGCCTCAGTCTTCACTTAGAGATAGGCAGGCGCCAGTGTCTCTAGGTACTAATGTTGTGTTTGTGGTAGGACCTATAAATAGACTGTTGTGTGCACTGGAAGTATACTGACACGTTGTGTGTGGTAGGACCTAAAAGTAGACTGTTGTGTGAACTTCATACTGACATGTTGTGTGTGGTATAGATAGACTGTTGTGTGAACTCCATACTGACATGTTGTGTGCCTTCATCACTTCATATACAGCTATATGTTTATAAGGTCTGACGTAAGAAATATTTAATTCAGGCAAAGCAGATGTTTGACTTGCATGCATGCATCAATGTGAGTCTATGTGCTAACCCCCTATTACCACCATCATACACTCTCTTATTTCCTTCCACCCCTTCCCACCGAAATTTTTTTTTTAAAAACACAAATAACAACAGCAACAACAACAAACAAACATATATTCTAACATTTGTGCAAATCTGTGTGAAATGAGGCCTACATAGTCCAAAAACTATACATATATATAAAATATGTCAGTTCATCCGTTATCTGTCTGTGCAAAACTTGCATGTGGCTTAATTTCTCAGAACCTATTTTATCTAACACAACCAAACTTTGTCGGATGATGCATATTCAGGAGACTTTGAAAACTATCCGTGAACTAATTACTTCACCTCAAGGTCAAGGTCACAAGTTCATGTTAATCCAAAACCGAAAATGTTTCACATAATTTCACTTTTTCCTAAATTATTGTTATTGAACTTATGATCCTTTGATGCAAATTTGGTCAACCTCGCTCCAAAGTCAAGGTCACTGGAGCTAACCAAAATCAGTTCATATGGGTACTTTGAAGTGACCTTGACCCTAAACTATGAGAGGTGAACAGTCCAAACTTGTTATATTTAGAGATAATAGATTGATCTTTCATAGTTTTGTTGTTTTTGCGTTGATCTTGAAGGTCAAGGTCATATTAGGCCTTACAAAAACAAAAAGCAATTAGTCATCATACAGTGGCATGGCTCTATATTTGACCCATAGTATGCATCAACATTTGATTATTTGATCAAACATAAGCATCAGAAGTCACGTCAAGGTCAGGGTCATCCTAAGGTCACAATTTTGTTACATAATACAGCTTTTTCTATGGTTTATTTGATTGTCCATGATGTCCCTTTTGGAACCGGAGGTCAAGATCATCTTAAGGTCAAGATCTAAACAAGTACTACTTTGCATTATTTAATTCCAGTTGGGTTTATTTGGTTTATTTCTTTTTTTTTTCCCTTTTTTTATTTATTTCTTTTTTTTTTTTTGGGGGGGGGAGGGTAAGATTGGGTGAAGGGGGCACTCTTTTTCATGTAGAATATTGTAAGTTCCATAAGGAGCATGTGAATCATAGGGGCTTTGTATGGTTGTTATAGCAACGCGGCCCAGGGGTAGGATGCTGACCTTGCGTACCAGGCCCCAGCCTGCAGGAGGGGTTGCCTCTCCAAGTGGTGACGACAGATTTTATTTTGTATAACCACTGTACTGGGTGGTTTACTTCTCCACTCCTTCCCCCCCCCCCCCACTCCCTCATGCACTCCACCCTCACCTTGTTAACTTGTTAACCATCTTGTTGATGTTTGTGTGCCTGTGTCATTTAACTCATTCTATCCTAGCTGTGCACAAGCCATTTCCTATCACGGGTACTGCACAAAAAACTGTAACTTTAGAACTACAGAAAAGTTTTCAATAAAATATGGAGATGTTTTTTGTGGTGGTTTTTTTGGAAATATTTATCAGGATCATCAGAATTATTACTATCATAGCTCCTAACCAGCTGTGCACGTTCTGTGGCACAGTACAACTATTTCTTACTCACCGTCGTCTAAGAAGAATGCAAAAATGTCATCAAAATTGAAGCAGAATCAATGAACCATATGTGTTTGTTGCTCAGTAGAAGTCGGAGAATGGGTTCAACACTTTGAAGTCAACTGTAGGCGGATCTGAACCAAACAAGAAAGTGCTCAATAACACTACCCTCGTTGTATCAATAAATCTGTGCTTGGTCAGTTATGACTAGTCTGCACTGTTTGGATAAACCCATGCTTGGTCAGTTATGACTGTGCTGCGCTGTATGGATAAACCCATGCTTGGTATAGAATGAGTTAATAGTGTTGTTGCGTGTGAACTGGTAATTGTACATGTACCAAGAAGCAGTTGATGTTGTGTGTGCAATTTGAAGGAATGTTTGGCAAGCTTTGAGCATCATCTTCTGACAAAGCTTCTCATGCACTGTACAAAAGGCTTGTAGTTCCTATACATTATCTTAAATCTGCGCGGGAGAGCAAGCTTTTATTTTTGCTCCCACTCTCTGAAAATCCTTGCCGTCAGACTTCAGAAAAGTTGCTGCAACATCTGCTTTTAAATCCCAACATAGACTATTTTTGTTCACTTAATTTTTCTCCTTTTTTATAAAACAATTATTAATATTTGTGAATTCTTATTAATATTATTATTATTATTATTATTATTATTATTATTATTATTATTATTATTATTATTATTATTATTATTACTATTATTATGTGGCTGTTTTTATGCATGATGTTATGAGAATGGATGTGTGCAATAGTGGCTGACTTGTGCCTGTTTGTCATGGAGTTTGTCAGATGCATCGAGTTCAGATGTTTGACTGAAATGCATGAACCATTAAGTCTGTGTATTTACTCGACAAAATAATTTTGAATGTGTGCTATGTATAAGTGTGGTTTACGCTATGTGATAGTATTTTACTATGCAAAAGCTAGTATTTATTTATTTACTGTTGATGATGATTATCATCATCATCATCATCATCATCATCATCATCATCATCATCATCATTAACATCATCATCATTTATTATTATTAATGTTGTTTTGTTGCTGCTGTTATTGCTCTTACTGTTGATGTTGTTTCCTGAATTTTGCGTTGTCTCTTTCAGACTCGGCCACCATTACAAACATCACTACACCAGTGTATGCTGATGAAGGAGGGACAGCTTTCTTTGAGTGCTTTGCCACTGCCTACCCTGCCACCCCTCACATGGTGACATGGACTCGCCAGAACTATAACATGTCTGCCAAGACCAGGCAACGAGAGGAAAATAACAAGGTGTACCTGACGGTGTACGAGCTGACGCGTCAAGACACCGGGGATTTTAGGTGTGTTGCCGATAACGGCGTTGGACAGCCTGCCACCAGGGATGCTACACTTATTGTTAGATGTAAGTACTGTTGGTTAGTGTGTGTTGTGTGTGTGTGGGTACCTCTGTATCATGTGGGTAAGCTGCGTGAATACTGTTATATTGTGTGTGTGCATGTATGGGTAGCTGTGTATCATGCCGGTGTGTGTGTACACTGTTTAGTGTGTGTGTGGGGCGGTACCTCTGTATCATGTATGTAAGCTGTGTGAATACTGTTATATTGTGTGTGTGCATGTATGGGTAGCTGTGTATCATGCCGGTGTGTGTATAAACTGTTTAGTGTGTGTGGGAGAGAAAAGAATATCTTTGTATCCTGTGTGTAAGGTGTGTCAATACTGTATTGCACGTGTGTGTGTGTATGGGTAGATGTGTATCATGCCAGTGTGTGTGTAAACTGTTTAATGCGTGTGCGAGAGAGAGGAGTACCTTTGTATCATGTGTGTACATGGTGTATGGTGTGTGCATGTTTAACGTCAGTAAACTGATGGACAGCATAGCCACACTGTAGGTAGTTTAACTAGCTGGATTATGTTTCATTGTCAAAAGATCCTACATGGGATACTAGTCAAAACAACTAGACCTAAGGACTGATTAAGCTGGTCAGTGCCATAGAGGCCCTCGCTTCTTGCTTTTGGACTCTTTTCAGCAGGCAGTGAAACAATATAATTTTTTTCCAGATGCTCCCATCATCACAAAATCCCCGGAGAATGCTAAAGCCGCCAGCAATAAGGGGGAGACAGCCACGCTAACGTGCCAGGCTGAGGGCGCCCCAGACATCACTTTTACCTGGTACAAGGTAGGACATTTGTAGATAAGGTCCACACATCCATCCCAACTGATAATAAGGATTTTATCTAAGATGTTATCAATAAACTCCAGTCCATGTCTTTAGGCCAACCACCTTTGTCACTTGTGTGTTACTTAAGCTGTTTGTCTCCCTTGTTACACTAGCCAGCAGTCACTTTCTAACCATAACAAACTGTTTGTCTCCCTTGTTACACTAGCCAGCAGTCACTTTCTAACCATAACAAATTGTTTGTCTCCCTTGTTACACTGGCCAACAGTCACTTTCTAACCATAACAAACTGTCTCCCTTGTTACACTAGCCAACAGTCACTTTCTAACCATAACAAACTGTCTCCCTTGTTACACTAGTCAGCAGTCACTTTCTAACCATAACAAACTGTCTCCCTTGTTACACTAGTCAGCAGTCACTTTCTAACCATAACAAACTGTCTCCCTTGTTACACTAGCCAACAGTCACTTTCTAACCATAACAAACTGTCTCCCTTGTTACACTAGTCAGCAGTCACTTTCTAACCATAACAAACTGTCTCCCTTGTTACACTAGACAACAGTCACTTTCTAACCATAACAAACTGTCTCCCTTGTTACACTAGTCAACAGTCACTTTCTAACCATAACAAACTGTCTCCCTTGTTACACTAGCCAACAGTCACTTTCTAACCATAACAAACTGTCTCCCTTGTTACACTAGCCAACAGTCACTTTCTAACCATAACAAACTGTCTCCCTTGTTACACTGGCCAACAGTCACTTTCTAACCATAACAAACTGTCTCCCTTGTTACACTAGCCAGCAGTCACTTTCTAACCATAACCCTGTTCAAAACTACCCACTCTGCAACCCTACATTTTACAACTATGTTTGGCAATCAATTGTCTTTCAGAAAGTTGGGTTGTTTCCCATCTCCGTTGCCAGCCAAATTGTGGATACTTTGTTTCGCATGAAGATGTTTTTCTCAGAACTTCATTCAGGTGTCTTCTCATGCTTTGGAAAATCAGTCATGTGAGTGTTTTCAAACGTCAGACCTGCTCTGGCATTCTATATAATATGTTGGCATTTTTTGCCTAATTATCACCTTAGGGCCTACAGCTTCGCTTCATGGCCGTCCACTCCAAGCTACATTCCCTCTCCTCTTCCTCAAGGCCTTGCCACAACGATCACCATCCTTCATGCTCGTCGACTAGCTTCGACTTCATCCTAAGTGACTTCTTAGACAACTTATGACTTCTTATTACTACAGTTATCTTATGACCAAGTCCCCTATACACTATGTGTCCGGGGACGTTAATCTACCAACATTACATAACGTAACGAGTTTTACCAAGCCCAGGTGATACACTGACGAGCTGAGAACATAGTGAAATGGCATTCAGTGTCTTTGGCACAAATTCACACCATTGGCAGCAGCGAAGGGGAGATAACTCTTTGCTATCATTCCTTCATGTGCACAGAAGACAGCAACTAATAAGGTTTTTTTGCAAGATGCTATCAGTAAACTGCGGCCTACCTCTTGAGGCGAGCCACCTTTATCACTTTTGTTTTACGCAAACCTTTTGTTATCCCAACTGACTTTGAAGTCTAATGGATTTTTCAATATCATTATTTGTTTATTAATTGCCACTACTGTTGTTGATAAGATCTGGTTATAATTCAACCATGTCATAATATTGTAACTTTTGAATGCGAGCAGTTCTGTGTTTTATTTATTCCATAAGCAAGTAATACAAAAGTAATTCAAGTTTTTGGTAGGTTCAGGCTATCAAGGGTTAATGAAGAATGGGAATTGATTATCCCGTAATGATGATGATTTTTCTATCAATTCATTGTATGGTAGCTTGGACCATGCTGCACCTGTAAATGGACGTGGACATCATTGTAAAGAACAAGAGTGCGAAAGGAGAACAACTCCTGTTTAATTAATTATAATTATGTTTTTATTACTTTGTGTTATGTCCACAGGATGGGGCAGTTGTCACGGCCGGCAGTAGGTTCCAAACAGCAGTAGACAAGCGACGCACCGTGGAATACACAGGTACACTACGCATACGAAATGTGGAGAGCTCGGACTACGGCACCTACAACTGCAGCGCCAGCAATGCCAAAGGCTCCGACAGTTTTCTCATCTCTCTACACGGAACTAGTAAGTATAGGCTGTTGTTCCCCAGTCAGCATTATTAATGGTAGCTTCTTCTTCTTCCTTTTCAGGATGCTCTGGGTATTCCAACTGAAAAAAAATCTCCACAACTTTGGGGCGTGCATCACAGGATCGTTTAACCAGCGTACTCTATCTTTATCTGTCTTCACCAACCCTCATGGTTGCTCAGTGTCAAGCCAGTCCATTCTCGAATGTTGTCCGCCCCCCCTCTTTTTCTGTCTCCCTCTTTTTCTGCCTAATGACACAGTGCCTTGCAGGATGGTCTTTGCAAGGCCTGGTGCTCTTGTGACGTGGCCATACCATCGGATTTTCAGTTTCTTCACCACTCTGAGCATGTCATCGTGTTGTCCAATGGCCTGTGGGTCTGTCTGACTTTGTTGTTGGTGATGTGCTGTGTATAGGAAATGCCCGGAAGTCTTATGTAGCACCTCATCTAAATGCTTTGTATTCTTCATTGTATGTCTGCTGACCATCATCCTCATCATCCTCATCATCATCATCACCATCATCATCATATTCCACTTGTAAACGTTTGCTGAAGCCGCGATGGCTATTGGAAGATGTCTGCTGGGCAGCCATGACGGCTGACTGGAGTCTGCTGGGAGACACCTTTTGACAGTGGTAGAGGCTGAGTTAGTGTTCGATAAAGAAGTTTATTTCAGAAAAAGCGCAAATGTCTACAGGATGACCCCAAAATCAGTAAAATATATTACAGGATGTTTGTCTACAAGATTGCGCTCTTTCCGTCTAAACAATCCGATTTCACTCCTTGGAACCTCAAATTGTTTGAAACCAAGTGAGGACGGTTTGAAAATATTGTCCAATGGTTGAAAAAAGACAGATGACCTAGAAGTTTAACCTAATTCGTCGCCTAAAGGAGCCGAAAGTTGTATTTTTTTAACATTATTTTTAACCCGGGTAGTCGAACTGTCTTTATGTCGACCGTGATTGGTCGCTATATTTTCTGGAATTCCCGTTGGTGGGCCGCCACTATATATATATTAAACACTGACTTCATTGTTCAGCCGTGAGGGTTGCCCAGAAGATATCTTCCAAGAGCTGTCGCTGCTTCACAAAACATCTACATCTGGTGCATCATCATCATCATCATCATCATCATCATCATCATCATCATCATCATCATCATCATCATCCTTTATCTTTTACTTCAGATTTCTTCTTCTTGAAGAATAAAACAGTTTCCTTCAAAAAGTTGTGATGAAAGTAAAACAGTTTGTTGTTTTTTTGTAAACTGTTTACTTTTGTATTTATTTATTTAGTTCTTATTTCTTTCTTTATGCTATATTTTTCTTGTTGTCCGTAGATAAGCCAGACCCGCCCTACGACCTTCAGTTTGTCAACGCTATGCTATATTTTCCTTGTCCCATATTTAAGCCAGACCCACCCTACGACCTTCAGTTTGTCAACGCTATGCTATATTTTCCTTGTTGTCCAGTAGTTAAGCCAGACCCACCCTACGACCTTCAGTTTGTCAACGCTATGCTTTATTTTCCTTGTACCGTATTTAAGCCAGACCCACCCTACGACCTTCAGTTTGTCAACGCTATGCTATATTTTCCTTGTCCCGTATTTAAGCCAGACCCACCCTACGACCTTCAGTTTGTCAACGCTATGCTATATTTTCCTTGTTGTCCGTATTTAAGCCAGACCCACCCTACGACCTTCAGTTTGTCAACGCTATGCTATATTTTCCTTGTCCCGTATTTAAGCCAGACCCACCCTACGACCTTCAGTTTGTCAACGCTATGCTATATTTTCCTTGTTGTCCCATATTTAAGCCAGACCCACCCTACGACCTTCAGTTTGTCAACGCTATGCTATATTTTCCTTGTTGTCCGTATTTAAGCCAGACCCACCCTACGACCTTCAGTTTGTCAACGCTATGCTATATTTTCCTTGTTGTCCGTATTTAAGCCAGACCCACCCTACGACCTTCAGTTTGTCAACGCTATGCTATATTTTCCTTGTCCCGTATTTAAGCCAGACCCACCCTACGACCTTCAGTTTGTCAACGCTATGCTATATTTTCCTTGTCCCGTATTTAAGCCAGACCCACCCTACGACCTTCAGTTTGTCAACGCTATGCTATATTTTCCTTGTTGTCCGTAGTTAAGCCAGACCCACCCTACGACCTTCAGTTTGTCAACGCTATGCTATATTTTCCTTGTCCCGTATTTAAGCCAGACCCACCCTACGACCTTCAGTTTGTCAACGCTATTCTATATTTTCCTTGTCCCGTATTTAAGCCAGACCCACCCTACAACCTTCAGTTTGTCAACGCTATGCTATATTTTCCTTGTCCCGTATTTAAGCCAGACCCACCCTACGACCTTCAGTTTGTCAAAGCTATGCTATATTTTGCTTGTTGTCCGTAGGTAAGCCAGACCCACCCTACGACCTTCAGTTTGTCAACGCCACTCACAACACCATCACCATTCGCTGGACTCCTGGCTTCAACGGGGGGATGGACCAGTCGTACAGAGTGCAGTACAAGCCCACGGAGACACGGCAGTTTGTCACCATTGATGTGCCTGCCCCTGCCTCCACCCTCTACACCATCACTGGTAAGCTGTAAAACATGCCTCCACCCTCTACACCATGGTAAGCTGTACAACATGCCTCCTCTCTCTCTACACCATCACTGGTAAGCTGTAAAACATGTCTCCACTCTCTACACCATCACTGGTAAGCTGTACAACATGCCTCCTCTCTCTACACCACCTCTGGTAAGCTGTAAAACATGCCTCCTCTCTCTACACCATCACTGGTAAGCTGTACAACATGCCTCCTCTCTCTACACCATCACTGGTAAACTGTAAAACATGCCTCCACCCTCTACATCATCACTGGTAAGCTGTAAAACATGCCTACACCCTCTACATCATCACTGGTAAACTGTAAAACATGCCTCCACCCTCTACATCATCACTGGTAAGCTGTAAAACATGCCTCCACCCTCTACACCATCACTGGTAAGCTGTACAACATGCCTCCACCCTCTACACCATCACTGGTAAGCTGTACAACATGCCTCCACCCTGTACACCATCACTGGTAAACTGTAAAACATGCCTCCACCCTCTACATCATCACTGGTAAGCTGTAAAACATGCCTCCACTCTCTACATCATCACTGGTAAGCTGTAAAACATGCAGGGTCAGACCTTGTGGGTCCTCATGACTCATGATACTCATTTTTCTGGAGGAAAAAAATCATTCATGGTTTTGTGCAATACGCCACTTGATGGAAGTGTGGGCTATGCTATGTGGGGACGTCAGTTCGGCCACTTCATCTTTCTGGCACAGGTAGGGCCAATAGATGAGGTATTCTCCTTAACCCTTTCACCACCAAATATCTCATTAAAGCCACTATAGGGAGAACGTCGAAGTTGCATTTCTGTGTGACGAGACTACAGATGGAGAGAATTGAACACAGACTGTAGTCACTAGTAGAATACAGATGTATTGTACTTTACTGTATTGAGTAGTGGCCCAGTGCTCTCCCATGGGTTCGTCTGCCCCCAAATGCCACATCAGCACTGGGCCCTGCACAGACTGTAGTGAATATTTGATGTTGTATTGTGTGAAGGTACGCTGAGGCTGTTTGCGTTTCCAGACAGCTGGCGTTAAAAGGGTTCATTAGGGTTAAACTTATTATTATTACTATTATTACTAGTATTATTCAAGAATCAATAATAATTATTATTGCTTGATGTGGTAGGATATATAAAACACGCCATGTGCCTGTACTTTCAGGTCTACGCCTTGGCACAGAGTATGAGATGACGGTGCAGGCTTTTAACAACAAGGGAGAGAGTCCTTTCCTGTCGCCCGCCATCACTGCTAAAACTTCAAGTTAGTTGTCACATAATTATGATTATTGTTATTATTATTATTATTATTATTAGTATTAGTATTATTAGTATTATTATTATTATTCAAGAATCAAGAATAATTATTATTATTATTATTATTATTAGTATTAGTATTAGTATTATTATTATTATTATTATTATTCAAGAATCAAGAAGAATAATAATTATTATTTTTATCATTATTGTCATTATTATAATCATTATTATTGGTGTTGGTTCTTCTTTGTAGTAGTAGTTGTTTATCCATAGTGTTTGTCCTGCTGAAGAGCTGCTGTAGGTGCTGGCTGATACAGGACCTAACCAAAACCTCCCATCACACCCACTTACTGCTGTACTCACACCTTGTGGCGCCCAGACCACTGACCACAATCCTGGCTGACCTGGGATGGGGGAGAAGGCACCTAGTGCTTGCTGCCTGTATTTATGTTTCTGACACTCTCCCCTATGGGACATGGGCATCAGGATCTTTAAAGACCTTGTTAAGGAATATGCGTGCACAGACTAGAACTTGGCTTATAGTGTCATTGGAAGGAGTCATGTTAAAATAGTTGCCATTTTCTTGTCAGTTATAAATCAGTTGAATTTTATAATTAATAATAATAGTGATAATATTTGTGTTTTATTTTCTTTTAACGTATGACTGCCATTGTAATGTATCTTTCAGATCAAGTTAACATGGGGTTTTTGTTAGGTGTGTCAGTAAAAGTATATTATAAAAAAATGATATTGTGTATCAGGTGTGATACCTCCAGCGGACATCTCAACGTCAGAGCTGCAAGGGTCAGATGAGGTCCCTGTCATCATCATTCTTGTCGTCTGCATCGTCGGCGTTTTTCTCCTCACCCTCAACGTAGGCCTCATCCTGTTCTTCGTGCGACGACGACGCAAGCGCTTTGAAAGTCAGTCACGTTTGATGTCCGGTATGCATGATACCTACTTGTTCTGTGGTCAGGGGTTGTAGTAGCTTTTTCTGTTGGGTCCTTTGAGATTTTGGCTTGTACTGCTTGTTTTGACGCTGTCATCTTTGACTTACAGTCTCATCATTATCATCATCGTCATCATCATCATCATCATCAGTCTTGCAGACATGAGAGATGCTGGCGCATGAAGTTTTTTGCCATTTAGATGTAGCTGTCTGTTGCTGTAGTCAAGCTTCCAGCAAAAAATGTATCTTTGGCCTCATGTCAATCACCGAAACTAAAATTATGAAAGTCAGTCAAATTTGATGAAAATGTGTAATAACATCCTATATTATTATTATTATTATTATTATTATTATTATTATTATTATTATTATTATTATTATTATTATTATTATTATTATTATTGTTGTTGTTGTTGTTGTTGTTATTATCATTAATTATTTGGTGTGTGGTATCATGCCATGCATTGTAGTATAGCACAGTCTGACCTTTGTTCTAAGCCACTGGAACCCACAGTGTGCCTAAATTATGTCTGGGCCAATCAGATCTTCTGCATGTAACCTTCATTGGCCTATTGAGTTTTGCTTGACGTTTTTTTGGTGGACGCATAATAGCGCTGTGATCTCATGTTTCTTAATTGCTATGAAAATATTTATGCTCTTATTACATTTTCCTTCCTTCATTGATGCCTTTGTTGTCTTTATTCATCGTTCTTTCTTATTCATTTTGCTTCTGTCACATTTGTCTTACGGCCATCAGCAGAACTGAAGTTTGGGCTTTGAATGTACGTTTTGTTGCTGTTGTTGTCATAATGATTAACATTCCCTAGCTTTTATATATTGTCTAATTTATTGTCTGTGCATGCTTTTCTCCTTGTCATTTCTATGTTATTTCGGCCCCATGAAACAGGCCTGAGTGTACAAAAGATATAAATACATAGTCTACAGTTGTAATTATCTACTATAGTCTACATATGATGTAAACGTAAGTCCCATGCTCTGGGCCTGATTTACTATTTGCAGAAAAAGTGCGTATTTAACATTGAACATTTTATTACTTTTTTTTCCTCACATGTGTATGTAGCAATATGAGTCTGGATATATTTATTATTTAAATCTAAAAAATATTTAATATTTGTTTGCTTGGTTTGACACCCACAACCCCCAAAAATATTTTTTTTTACTATAAAAAAAAATATTGAAAGCTTTATCCCAATGTCAGTTGTTTGTGATGTAAGATGTGATGTAAGATGTGATGTAAGATGTGATGTTTGTTATTATTTCTTACAATGTTTAAGGACTTTTATCTCGTAATGTTTTACCACATTTAGATATTTATCTCTTAATGTTTTACCACATTTAGATATTTATCTCTTAATGTTTTACCACATTTAGATATTTATCTTGTAATGTTTTACCACAGATATCCGTGCATGCATTTGTGTGTGTGTGTAAGAGTGCAAGCACTTATAGCAAGCTTTAACTTTGATTTTGGGATAAAAAAAAATTATTATTATTATTATTGTTAAGTGTCAAATTTGTTTCCTTACAAAGTTAAGGAATATTTTTTTAATGCCTTCAAAAGCCATGTATAACGAAGGTGATAATGATGATTTGGATGTAATATTGCTAATATTCATGTTACTACGCAATGACAGTGAGTTAACATGTTTATGTATGTACCAATGTGTGTGTGTTTGTGTGTGTGTAGACGCCAGTGACACCACCAGCCACACCAACACCTTTGAGTTGTATGGGTCCAGTAAAGTGGAGACAGCACTATACCCTGTAGCAGCTTCTGACGACCAGCGAAGCTACGGCACCTACGATAAAAACATGGATGACTTCTCTGACGACTTTAACAGAGATTATGAGGTAATGTTTAACAACAACAACAATGTTCAATCAATCCTCTTTGACACTTTTGATGTTAAGAAATCTGTATATTGTTGTTTTTTAATCTCTTCAAATTAAAACACACGTGTTGTCATGGTAATAAGATTATTTGTGTTTGTGTGTGAGAAAGAGAGATGATGATGATGATGATGATGATAATTGCAGTCTTATAAGGTGCCACACTCTATGAAACAGTCATGCTCAATGCGCTGGAAGAATAACAGTAGAAGCCCAGTCATCAGTCATACAAACATATTTACGCCCAATAGAAAGCCTTTTGTATAGGGATGTCACAGTTGAAAGAGGCGTGTTTTCAACCCCTTTCTGAAAGATGCAGGACAACAACTCTGCTTCAAATTCAAAAGGAGCGTGTTCCAAAGTTGGGGAACTGAGTTGGCAAAAGCTCGAAAACCCAGTTGTCTTCTTGTTGGTATTGCCAGTCGGCACACTGGGTATTTCAAACTGGGACTGACTTTAGGAATTAAGGGCATGTGAAGGTGGATAGAGTGGAATCAGCTCACAGAGATAAGATAGAGTGGAATCAGCTCACAAAGATAAGATAGAGTGGAATCAGCTCACAAAGATAAGATAGAGTGGAATCAGCTCACAAAGATAAGATAGAGTGGAATCAGCTCACAAAGATAAGATGGTACACACTCATTAATGTCCTCATATATTAAGCTTAGTATCTTGTAGTTCCGTCTTTTCTGAACTGGTAACCAGGGAAGGGTATCCAGCATCGGAGAGACATGGTCGCATTTCTTTGTTGGCAGTACAGTGTTGTTGTGATAATAAGAAAGGTGTGTTGCAGCCTGAGTACGCCAATCTTGGGTGCTATCAGGGTACAGTGTTGTGGTAATAATAAGAAAGGTGTGTTGCAGCCTGAGTACGCCAATCTTGGGTGCTATCAGGGTACAGTGTTGTGGTAATAATAAGAAAGGTGTGTTGCAGCCTGAGTACGCCAATCTTGGGTGCTATCAGGGTACAGTGTTGTGGTAATAATAAGAAAGGTGTGTTGCAGCCTGAGTACAGTGTTGTTGTAATAATAAGAAAGGTGTGTTGCAGCCTGAGTACAGTGTTGTTGTAATAATAAGAAAGGTGTGTTGCAGCCTGAGTACAGTGTTGTTGTAATAATAAGAAAGGTGTGTTGCAGCCTGAGTACAGTGTTGTGGTAATAATAAGAAAGGTGTGTTGCAGCCTGAGTACAGTGTTGTGGTAATAATAAGAAAGGTGTGTTGCAGCCTGAGTACAGTGTTGTGGTAATAATAAGAAAGGTGTGTTGCAGCCTGAGTACAGTGTTGTGGTAATAATAAGAAAGGTGTGTTGCAGCCTGAGTACAGTGTTGTGGTAATAATAAGAAAGGTGTGTTGCAGCCTGAGTACGCCAATCGTCCCTTCACACCCACCAATTTGGATTCCCCTGGCCTGGGCCACAGCCACAAAGCTTACATCATGGAGAACCATGGAGACAGGGACTCGCCATGGCATGAAGGTCACTTTGTTGTTAACGTTGATTATTTGTTTTGGAGTGTTGCTGTAGCATTTTCAGACTTCCATCCTCAATAACAAGCGGGATTTAATGTTAATTATTACAATCAATTTAATATTCCCCATTTATTTTTTATGACTGTGTCATAAAAATCATGTATGTGCTTGGCAGTAAAGAAGCCACACACAGTGACCATACTTTGCTTCAGATAAATAGATGAAGACAGCAAGAACACGGCATAAGCTCATTGTCTTCATTTAGCTACAACAAAGGCTCTGTCATTGCAGTTTTTGTCACCCATTTTAATTATTGACATAGCATGCCTGACATCAGCCAATGGCATAAAATATCAACCATAGCTTTGTGAGCAAAGGCAGCAGAAAACTGCTACTAGTACTAACCACAATTAAATGTCAAAAGAGATCCACCCGGAGGTCTATCTATGCACTGTATGTAATGTTTTAATACTGTACAAGTTGAAGCATTCATTATTTGTACTAAAACTAAACCATATTTGAGTGTTGAATACTTTGTTATTGTTTTCATTCAGGCCTACACAGTTACAGCCTTTCACTGTACAGCGCACACGCACACACATGTAAAAAATATCAAATACAATGTTTCAAACACAACACGATTTTTTTCTTAAATGTTTACATCTTTTATTATTTTATTATTTGTGCTCAGAGTAGTAGCATTTAAAAAAAGAAAATAAGAAAAAGGATATTAAATATTTTTGTTTTAAATTTCAGACCCGTACAGGGTAGCCATGCCGCCCTCTAAGAAAGTGGTGTATGACAATGGGGATATAGTGTATGACAACCACACCTACCCACGTGCAGACTGTACCAGGCCCAAGGTAAAGGACCCAAAATAGCTTTTTACTACTCCAGCTTAGGATGCTTTGTGGGAGGGTGGACACAGCTAGTTGATACAAGAGACGCTGTGGTTTAATGTAAGACATACAATATTTAAAAGGCTGTTCAAGGCAGAAAACCAAATATAACTCTTTAAGATGCCAACTTGCTGCATATAAAGTGTCCTGTCCAACACCCTTGACTATTAGTCGACCATGAATGACCTAAATATAGGTGTGTTTATTTTAATAAATATTTTAGTGTCGTGTTTTGGGAGGGATGTAATGATATTTATTCAGTTTTTTTTATGGGCACGCGACTACCACTGGCATGAAATTCAGACCTATGAGAAAGAAACGGGTGACCTTAACACTAGCTGTACCACTGGCATTCATTCAGACCTATGAGAAAGAAACCGGTGACCTTAACACTAGCTGTACCACTGGCATTAATTCAGACCTATGAGAAAGAAACGGGTGACCTTAACACTAGCTGTACCACTGGCATTAATTCAGACCTATGAGAAAGAAACGGGTGACCTTAACACTAGCAGAGTGTGGGAGATCTGTCAAACCTATGCTGTGTAGACGTACACCCTCAGCAGCCTCTGACACTCAAATTGCGTTCTGTGTGGCTTTGGGCCTGACTGGCTGTGTAATCTTAGTAACCCACTGATAGCGTCAACAGGTCTGTGTGGTGTATTGTGCAGAGCATTGCAGAGCTGTCCGACAGACCAGGCAGCCGTCCATCCAGCCGAGCAGGCAAGACACCACCCCCACCACCCATGCGTACCTCCAGCCGCGGTGACACCCTGCCTCCTGTGCCTGCTAGAAACTACGGTCCCCAGGAAGTCCAGCCAAGATACGCCCCGCCACCAGGTCTGTGCTGATCCTTCTTGTGCTGATTTCTACCGCTATCACATATATATATATATATATCAATGACGCTGGGAACAGACAAGGTTACCAGTAGCACACCTTTATCTTGTCCAACCATTGTCTGCACAAAGCTGAAAAAGCATACTATATACTCTTTTCACTTTATCAAGTTTGTGTTAGTTTTTAAAAAAAAAAATAAAAAATTGTTGTATAACTGTGTTGTGATGGCAAGCATACGATACTGACCAACTCGTGCCAAAGCCAAGGTCACTACATCATGCAATGTCTAGTAACAGTATTTCTAAAAGGCCCTGCCACACTTGTGTTACGCTTATGAATTCCTTAGGTATTTCCTTGCGTACTGGCTAACATAAAATTTCACAAGGATAGCGCAGGTTTGATTTCTTCTGCACAAATACATAAGCCGGACCAATCAGAAGAGAGAATGTGACATCATGAATTTAGAGATCAACCTAAACTCCTCCCGCACACATGATTACACGCAACAAAGGTTGTCTGCTACACACGACTTGACGAGCTAAGGCAGTTGAAGTCACTTGTTGCGTGTCAATCTTAGTAAAGGTGTTTCACATTATAGTCAAATGGTGAAAGAGTACATTACATTGTCACAAAAAGTGCCTTGTTGTAGTGAAATTACAGCTACTCACGTTTATACATTCGAACCGGGCCATCAAGAACATGGCGCCACTACCTTCGACCCAATGCATAAGCCATAAAACGTAAGCCAAATGTGGCCACTAAACTCATGAGGTGTGACCACCCATCAAAATTCCAGTCAGTGAACAATCTCATAGCCCAATGCAAAAGCTGTAAAACGCAAGTCAAATGTGGCCACTACTTAAAGGAATCTTTACTAGAGGAAAATAATGATGATGATGGTATATGAATTATAATTGTAAATGTCCCTTTAAAAATAATAATATCAATAACTTATCAGTTTATATCCTATCCTATCCCATAACTCGAAGGTCATTGGGGCACCACAGATGATCGTTTAACCAGTTCACTCCATCTTTCTCTGTCCTCAGCAACCCTCATGGCTTTGCTCAGTGTCAGCCAGTCCATTCTCGAATGTTGTCCTCCCACCTCTTTTTCTGTCTCCCTCTCTTCTTCTGCCTCTTTGCACCATGCTTTGCAGGATGGTCTTTGCAAGGCCTGATGCTGTGGTGACATGGCAATACCATCGGAGTTTCCGTTTTTTCACCACTGTGAGCATGTCATCGTGTTGTCCAATGGCATGTGTGATTGTGTGTCAGACTTCGTTGTTGGTGATTTGCTGGGTATAGGAAATGCCCAGAAGTCTTCTGTAGCACCTCATCTCCATGCATTGTATTCTTCATTGTAGATCTGCTGTGAGGGTCCATGTGTCGCAAGCTTATAGGAAGATGAAAATGACAAGGGAGCGCAGCAACCTTACCTTGGAATGTAGACTGATGGTTCTGTCTTTCCAAAGGGGCTTCAACCTTGTCAGGGCCGCAGTTGTTTGTGCGATCCTGGAGAGGACTTCCTGTCGGGACCCATTGTCTGACTGATACAATGGCTCCCAAATATTTGAAGCTATGCACTGTGTTGAGGGATTGGACTTTGATGTCCATGTTGATGCCATTGGTATTGTTGGTCATTATTTTGGTCTTCTCTGCACTTATTTCCATTCCATTGGCTCTGGTGGTGTCAAGCCTCTGTTTTAGTTGGTCAAGTTCTTGTTCCTCTCCAGCCAATCCATCAATGTCATCCGCAAAACGGAGGTTGGATATTGCTCTACCCCCATGCTGACTGTACCTTCGTAATCTGCAAGGGCATCTGACATGATGCGCTCTAGGAAGATGTTAAAGAGTGTTGGAGAGAGTAGACATCCTCGACGCACACCGATTTTTGTTCTGAACCAGTTCCCAATGGCGCTGTTGTGGAGGATTGCACTGGTAGCCTTGTCATATAGGCTTTTGATGACTTCAATAATTTTAGGGCTGATGTTGTACACTTTCATGGTAGCCCACAGAGCTGCATGCCAGACGCGATCAAACGCTTTCTTGAAGTCTACAAACACATGATATAGATGTTGTGGGCGCTGTAGATATTTCTCGCAGATTATTCTGAGGTTGAAAATTTGCTCAGTGGTACTTCTCCCTGCCCTGAATCCCGCTAGTTCTTCAGCTATGATCTGTTCAGCTTTGGGTTTCAACCTTTGGAGTATTATTTTCAGGAGGACTGATGAGGCTGTTGGTGCGGTAATTTTCACATTCCTGAAGGTTACCCTTTTTAGGAAGATTGATGACAAGCGACTGGATCCATGGTGTAGGCCACTCCCCACTCTGCCAGATCTTGTTACAGATAGTGGTGAGGGCGTTAATCATCGCTTCTCCTCCTGCTTGAAGCAATTCCGTGGGTATTTTGTCCACTCATGCTGACTTCCCCCTTTTCAGTGATTGCACTGCTGCCTCAACTTCTTCTCAGATAATTGGTAGGATCTCTTTCCTCTTCTCTGTTCTGGGGACATGCTAGAACTGATGGGTCTCCATGTGGTGTGTGGTTGTAAAGGTCAGAGCAGTACTCTGTCCATCTATCGAAGACTTCTTCTGTAAAGCTTATGCCAGACTTGCTTTGGATCATGGAGACCTTGGGCTGTTTAACACTTGTCAACTGCTTCAAAGACTGTTAGGCCTTCTTGCTGTTATTCATGTTCAGGCTGTTCTCTAATTCCTGGCATTGATCTTCTATCCTAATCCAGTTCTCCTTTGCTGTGCGAATGCCTTTTCGAATATTATTGTGTTATTTTTTTTTAATCTCTCTTTGTTTTTCACACAAGTCCGAAAGTTTAGGTGTGATCCATGGTTTCTTCTTTGGGCGGTGCTTGCCAAGGATCTCGGTGGTGGCATCTGTCACAGCTGAGTTGAAGGTGGTGGTCATGGTGTTGACATCTACTTCACCAACTCCCAAAATGAGCAGTAGTGCAAATTTCCCTCGAATTGTGGCTTGAAATATTTCTGCCACCTCCGGGTCTTGCAGTTTTTCCAGGTCAAACTTCAGTCTGGTCACTTTGCTGTGTTTACTCTCTTCAAGTGGAGCCGGAAAAACATAATCACAAGATCGTGGTCACTTCCAATGTCTGCTCCTGAAAAAGTGCGTGTCCTGCCAATGTTGATGCTTGATCTGAAGAATGTCTTGACCATGATGTAGTCAATCTGGTTGTGATGCTCCCCGCTCAGACTGTGCCATGTCCATAGTCTGGAAACCAAGTGTGTTTGCCAGTATCAAATTGTTGTATCTGGCAAACTCCAAGAGTCTCAGACCCCTGTCATTTGTCTCGTTGTTGCAGTGTGTGTCTCCCCGGTTGTCGTGCGCATCTTGGCCAACCTTGGCATTCCAGTCGCCTTCCACTATGACTATGTCCTTTTGGCACTTGGTCAAGGACAGCCTGTAGATGTTCATAGAAATCCTCCACTTGGCTGTCGTCATAGTCTGATGTTGGGCCATAGGTCTGGATGATGGTGATGTTGAAAGGGGCTGCTCTCAGACTTGTGGTAATGAGTCTGCTGGAGACTGAGCGGCAACCCATGACAGTGTCTAGAATGTCTGTGTGGACTAAGAATCCAATGTCGTGTTCATGCCTGTCAACTCTCCCGCTGAAATAAAGTTTGTGGCCTTATGTTCCATCGATAGTGGTCCAGCTCGTAATTCAGTTCTTCAAATTTTTCTTCCGCAGTTAGGCTCCTGACATTCCAGATTCCTATAACGATGTTGTCTCTCGTGCGGATCCTGTTAAGTTGTCCATCAGTAGCACACTTATCACATCCATCCTGGTGGCCAATGGAAGGCGCGGTCCTTGGTGACGCAGGTGATCCGGTATGGAGTGAGTGGTTTTTTTTGTTCTTCTTGGGCAAGAAAGACCTGACAGGGCCCAATCCTCTCCAGGCTGTGGGCCACAAAACGAAATAATATGTAAGAATTAGCAAAATTAGTTTGGATGCATTAGAAAGACATTCACCAGCTCTCGACACACTCATGCTGTTCTAAAAATAAAATATGGATGTGACGTCCATGACCTTGGACACTCGGTCAGTATCGTATGCATGCCGTTGTATTGTAGGGGTCGCTCCTGTTTGAGATTGTGTATGTTCATGTTTCTTGTGTTTATTGGTTGTTACTTGTAGTTGTTTTTGCTTGTGTGTGTGACAAAAGTGTTGATGTTCTTGTGGGAATCTATCGTGTTATCCATGCTATGTGTACTGTGGCAGGTTCTCTGTCTCCCAACATCGTGGCCAACCCCACATACAGCGGCCCCAACCGCCTCAGTCCCACCCACAACCACCTGGCCCCAGGGTCAGAGGTCAGAGGCCACCTTGTCTAGTTGCCCGGCAACCACCATAAAAGCCTTCACCTTCACCTTCCATCACACTGTAGCCATGGGAACCGCCGCAGCATCCAAGGGATATATTGATAATTCAGCGAGAGGGACGTCATCTATTGCAGAGAGAGAAAGAAGCAATCACTTTGCCAAGTAGACTAGCAACCACACCTTGACATTCACTGCACTGTAACCATGGGAACCACTGCATAGCAAATTGTGTTGTTATTTTTATTTTTTCTGCCTGTCTGGTCTTCACAAAAGACTGCATAATTATTGTACAGGACTTCTTTGTGGACTACAGAACATCTACAGTTTTGTGGACTACAGAACAGCTACAGTTTTGTGGACTACAGAACAGCTACAGTTTTGTGAACTACAGAACAGCTACAGTTTTCATTTTGGATGTGAATTTCCGCACTTTTTTAAAATGATGGAAAGCAATTCAGTGCTGTGGTCAGTGTTGCTGCAGGCTGCACAGTGCTAATTTATTCTGGAAACCTAAGTTAGTGTGTAATGTCATAAACCCATACAATATACCATTTAATACACATCTTTTGGTATGTTTGTGGTTTTTTTGCATTATACTGGTGTGTTGTAGGCTGAAAAAAAAATCAGACGCTCACTTCCTGGTGCGTTTCTAGTAACAGCCCACAGCAGCAAATGAATCTGTGTGCCGACTGTGACTGCTCAACCCAAGAAGAAGAAATGCCTACAGTGTGTTGGCTTTGTAACTGCCATGTTATACACCCTATCTAAGGGCGTTTTTGCATTACAACATGTGTCTAGGTCTTAAACTACAGCGTTTTTGTGTGTGTTATAAGTGGTGTGTTACACATCTCTGCATTGTGTTAGAGCACATTTGTTCAGCGTATTTTGAGAGTTAAAACCTGAATGTTGGTATCCACATCCACTTCACACAACAGCTGTTTGTGTTGACTGCATGATCAACGAAGACAAGGAGTCCTGATTAACGGACCTTGGTGCATAAACCTGTTCTTCTCCCCTTTGTGCCTTGTCCACTGATGGCGTTGACTTGCTCCTCAGATCATTAGTGACACTGTTGTGACTCATGTATTACAGTTCATTGGTTTCTGCGTTTAAACATGTTGGACAAAATCGTAGAGAGGAGACCTACTAACATGGGATGTTGAGGACGCTCACTCCCTGTCACTAAATGATAGTAAACACAGGGGGGTGAAGGGGAGGGGGGAGGATGGCTAACTTACAACTTGCATCACATTTCTACTATGAAGTATATGGGCAATCTGTCTCTTTCACTCCTACCTCCCCTGAGGAGATTTAATGAGGCATTCACTCTTATCATGCATAGGATTTGGCTGCTAGGTGGCTTGTAATGATAGGTTAGAAATTGTCATGACGTTTCATATAGAAGGATACACAATGTTTGATGGCCAAGTGACAGCACAAAGAATACACAGTGTTTGATGGCCAAGTGACAGTACAAGGAATACACAATGTTTGATGGCCAAGTGACAGTACAAGGAATACACAATGTTTGATGGCCAAGTGACAGTACAAGGAATACACAGTGTTTGATGGCCAAGTGACAGCACAAGGAATACACAGTGTTTGATGGCCAAGTGACAGTACAAGGAATACACAATGTTTGATGGCCAAGTGACAGCATGAGGAATACACAGTGTTTGATGGCCAAGTGACAGCACAAGAAATACACAATGTTTGATGGCCAAGTAGGAATACATTTGGTCAGTGCTGCAGCACAGTAAAAAGCACACATCAAACTGATCAACAAGTTGACAGCACAAAAGCACATTTAAAAATATTAAAGCCCATAAACACATACACTTAAAGCCCATAAACACATACACTTAAAGCCCACTGTGTGTGTGAGGTTGGGTGGAAGGGGGGGGGGGTGTTAAAAGTTCTATCTGGTCAACAGCCCTGACTAGATTTAGGATATCAGTGATGCTGTGACTTACTGTATAATATATTACAGTGGAAATTCACATATTATTGCATTGAACATGCTTGCTAAAAGCAAGGACATACATTTATTGACTGTGTTAAGTTGTATTAGAATTTCACTCAAAATTAGACATGGCTCATTGTGCACAACTGTGACTGTATAGCATAAGATTCGTTACCGAACACTGAACAGTTATGTAGAAATTGGAATTATATCTCTGTGTTTCCAATGAACATTTTACATCCGTATCATTGGGAACCATTGAGTTATAATTACTTTTTCTAACTGTTAGGGACTGTATACATTTTCAGAGGCTATTTGTGAAAATGTTGTTGATTGCAAAGATACAGTAGAAGTTCTGAGGGTACAATATTTAAAGTTTGCATACATATATATATATATATATATATATATATATATATATATATATATAGTCCAGGCTCCTGTGACGACGATGTCAATTCAGTTTTAGTTCAGTTCAGTTCTTTTATTAAATGTCTATTCATTTTGTAATGTTTTTAGACATTCACTAAATAACACTCACATAATCAAAGGTACACACGCACACAAACACACACACACACTCGCACATAATATATAAAACACTATACATTAAAAGAATTCTCAATTTAAACGGTAGACAACCTGGACCTACCGCTAGTGCAAAATTAAGGCAGATAAAGTCCTTTCGCCCCAATCAGGCTGCTACTAAGGCTATAGAGGCAGTGGGTCTGAAAGCGATGCTGACCCCAGTCTCAGTGTCAGAGGCTGTGGGTCTGAAAGCGATGCTGACCCCAGTCTCAGTGTCAGAGGCTGTGGGTCTGAAAGCGATGCTGACCCCAGTCTCAGTGTCAGAGGCTGTGGGTCTGAAAGCGATGCTGACCCCAGTCTCAGTGTCAGAGGCTGTGGGTCTGAAAGCGATGCTGACCCCAGTGTCAGTGTCAGAGGCTGTGGGTCTGAAAGCGATGCTGACCCCAGTCTCAGTGTCAGAGGCTGTGGGTCTGAAAGCGATGCTGACCCCAGTCTCAGTGTCAGAGGCTGTGGGTCTGAAAGCGATGCTGACCCCAGTCTCAGTGTCAGAGGCTGTGGGTCTGAAAGCGATGCTGACCCCAGTCTCAGTGTCAGAGGCTGTGGGTCTGAAAGCGATGCTGACCCCAGTCTCAGTGTCAGAGGCTGTGGGTCTGAAAGCGATGCTGACCCCAGTCTCAGTGTCAGAGGCTGTGGGTCTCAAAGCGATGCTGACCCCAGTCTCAGTGTCAGAGGCTGTGGGTCTCAAAGCGATGCTGACCCCAGTCTCAGTGTCGGAGGCAGTGGGTCTCAAAGCGATGCTGACCCCAGTCTCAGTGTCAGAGGCTGTGGGTCTCAAAGCGATGCTGACCCCAGTGTCAGTGTCAGAGGCTGTTGTTCGAGGGAATAGGCCTACACACAACCCATGCTTAAAACATCTCTGACACTCCGCTGAGGTCAAGGTCGCTTGTGTAGTGGACAGTGGCCTGTTGCCATCACAGCAAAGGCTGAAATTAGGTGTGAGATTTAGGTTAAGGTTATAGAGATGTCATGTATTGAACTGTGTGTTTTTGACCACATCATAACTTAGTTCCTTGTATGGGGTGTTGTATGACGCTGGGAAAATACAAGGTTACCAGTAGCTCATCTTTATCTTGTCCAACCATTGTTTGCACTAAATGAAGCTGACCAGGCTAACTATTACTATAGACTTTTTTTTTTAGCTGTATAAAGTTTGCGTTCAAATAATTTTTAGAAATGTGTATTACCGTGTTGTGATGTAGAACGGTCATAATATGTAGATTTTGCGTGCAAATTGGTATGAATATTTATATGACGTTATGAATATTAATCACTAGATTATGCATAATGTACACAGTACTGTTAGCAGAATGAAAGTTGTCATGGGTCACTCTGTGTGTACCGGTCTGTGTATGTCATTGGTAGGTTACAATTCAATGATGAAGTGTAAACAGTACAAAGTGTTTACTAGTATCACTTGTGGTTATGTCTGTGTAAGTGCGATTGGTATATATATATATATATATATATATATATATATATATATATATATATATATATATATATATATATATATATATATATATATATATATATATATATATATATATATATATATATATATATATATATATATATATAATGTTGTTATTTTATTTTGTCACATCACTGCTACGAAGCAATGGTACTTTGGGTATGTTCACAGCATCTTTCTGTCTCCCTCTTTCTCTCTATCTCATTATTTTTATTTCAAATGGAATTGTGTGTGTGTGATGGCTACCTTGTACAATATTAAAAGTGTCTGTCTAGTGTTTTGTAACTAATTAAATTGCACACTGTCACCCAATGCAGGTTTGATAACATAATATTGAAGCTACAAGTCATGTGGTCTTTACTTTCTACACTGAAGCCTCTTAACAGAGCCCAACTTCACTATTTTGACAGAAAAGTGGTCTTTTTAACAAATACACAGCTAAGTTTGAAAAGTTAAAATTACATGAATCTTTCAAATTCAATTGAAAACTGAAACTAACTGATCTCGTTAAATGTTAAAATAAATTCAACTTGTTAATTTAAAAAAAAAAAAATTTCTCACAAGGTAAATTAATTGAATACACATTGAAATAAATTTATTAAAAGTAAAATGAATTTACTAGAAACTAAAATGAATTATAATTAGTTAAAACGGAAATTAATTGATATTGTGTTACACATTACAATAAATTCAATTTGTTGATTTTTAAAAATCAATTCAAAAATAATAAAAATAAAAAATAATTAATAATTAATTAATTACAAGTTAAATTAATTAAATACACGTTTAAATGATTTTCATTGAAAGTAAAATGAATTAAATACACACTAAAATGAATTATAATTAATTATATTAATTATAGGTTATAGGTTGTCTTGACAAAAGAATTCTGAATAGTTCTGGGCCTCTGATTAGCAGGCTTCTCTGTTCAAGTGCCTATGGTAACAGGCCCATGATGATGTAGGGTATGATAATAAAGTCAAGACAATGAGATTCTTGTCCTTGTGGAGTGAATGTTTTATACAATGGAGTGCATGGTGCTTTAACCAGTGAATGAAATAGTAGACTGTACATTGTGTTGACTTGTATGGAAATAGTATTGCCGCACCTTACAATAACGTCCTTCACACAACAACATTGTGTTGATTTTGTAAGGAAATAGTACTGCCGCACCTTACAATAACGTCCTTCACACAACAGTATAAACTGAGATCTTAACTACGCATGCATGCATTCCATCGCACAGACTTTACAGATCCTGAAGCTCATGTCCTATGACATGTGGGTTCCAGTTGCATAAACGCACCCATCAAGTTCTAAGTAATACTAATGTTGATACTGGATGCTTTCCCCAAAAGTACTGATCGGACTCAAAGTGCGGCGATCTGTAGCAACATACACACTCACATGTTTCACTCACTCTCACACACAGCAAACACACATCTATCACTCAAATATGTGATGTAAAGGCAGGGAGATCACTATTAGAAGACGGAAAGGAAATCAATTAAAAAATATATATATTTAGGTTGACTGCATCCAATACCATTATTAGTACTGTTCCTCCCATGTCATCCAGGATGGAGTCCAGTGGTCTGAGGCTTTAAGTAAATGCATTGACGTTAAGGCAGCAATTTGGAGGCTTGAGTTAGATCCTGTTTGAGCCAATGTGTTGGACGCTCTTGAGCTGGCAAATTGCTATACAAAACAGTTATCAAATTAACAATTAACTTATTGTAAGATACGGCGCTACTATGTAGTAAGTGAAAATGTGTATGCTTTGAGATTGTAACTATGGAGTGTGTTCATTATTGCACTGTCATTGAGATATTATTTATATGCGCTTATTTGCTATAGATTCATGCTTATAGATCCATGGACTACACAGAGCAGAATCAAGACCACAGAAAAATTTTTCAAAGCTAGATTAGACTGTTAAAATATGAAAAGATGATAAAAGATGCATGTAAAAAAAACTAGCAATACTGTTGGAATGTAAACCATGTAAAAAACAACGACATGACCTAGATGCTGGAACACAAGCCAATATCACATGCTTATTTTGTGAGCTATGTAGAATTGAGATCACAATTATATTTTATTATTATTGTAGTTCTTCCTGTGTGCTTTCTCAGTTTAGAGGCAGTTGTATTGGGGAATATGAACTTTTATTTGTAATGTATAGTTTCTCTTTTCTAGTTTCATTTTGATGAAAGGGCTGTTTTCGCTAAAATCTGTGGAGCTAGCAACTACCTGATTATGTTACTGTGCCTCCATTCTAGTGTGTACCAACATTCTATATTAGCAGTAACTATAAATACCCAAGTTAGTATTATGTTTTATTGTTGTCATTTTGCTGTTGCTTATGGTGGCATTACTGCAGCAGTGTTTGTAACCTTCACACATTGTGTTGCCCATCGTTGGATTACTTGGCACCTTGTTGTTTTCATTGGCAAATATTACATGGGTTTATTGTCTACGTTGTTAGGAGTTTGACTGTGAGCTTGTTGCAGCAAGTTGACTGCTTGAGTCAGCCTTTGGAGCTGGGTTGCTCTGTACACTACCTTTTTTGTCAGTTTTGTGGTATTTGTTTAAAACTAAGTGAGTACACTGTGGTTACCGCTCATTCTGCATAATGGTCTAATGTCTGTTTTTAGCATTTCTGTTTGCTTGTGATTGAACATTGATTGAAGTACAGTTTCTTTTAACTTTCTGGTTTTACTTCTGTTGTTCCTATTTGAAAAACCCGTAGGGGTGCCGGGGGGTTTTAGTATAATTTTTTAAAATAGTATCCCCTCTTTCTGGAAATTTAGTGCTTTAAATTCCCACTGTCGCTGTCTTTCTCCTTTGTTCTTTCTCATTCCTACTCTGTTTTATGAATCTACAATACTATCTTATTCTTCGCTAGACCAGTCACCTACCTTTTTTCTTGGAAACTCTTCTGGGACAAAACTTTTCATTTGTGTGTGAGGTCTGTTGGATCAGATTATAAATATTGGACGCTTTCTGCCAAATGGTCACTGGGGCTTCCTATGATGTTATTATTTGGCAATGTAGGCATTTTATATGTATGTGTGATTTGTTGATATTTTATAATGATGTTTGTATTCTATTTTGTTTTTGTAAACGGGGGTTCGATAAATTTGAGTATAGCCTCAGTGTCCCCTGCATGGGATATTTTTTTTGTAAAGTGACCAGCTGGTGGAGTGCCTTCAATGTTGCCACTAGGGTTGTTTCGGCAGATCTTTTATGAGGATCAGGGGTGAGTCCTTTTTCAGCGAAGTTGTGGTCTTGATGTTGTCCTGATTCTGCTCTTTGCAGTCTGCTGGACCCTGTAAGCAATGAATAACTAACTAACTTCTATTTGAAATATATTGAAGTGTCTTTGTTTGAAGATTCTTGTTTATGTTGTATTTGTTTGAAACTATATTGAATTGCTATTGCTATAAAACGTTTGGCATAAAACAAAAACGATTACATAAAATTTTTGTTTAAGATTTTTTTGTTGCTTAGTGGTTTAAAATATATTGAAATGTTGTTTCTTGTAAGCCATCAAAGGGTGTGGTGAGTAATTATGTTAATTATTGTTACACAGTGATGTAGTATTCATGTTAAACAGAGTAGTTTATCATTAGTTATGTTAATTTTTTCTGTTTTAATTGTGTTAATTATTTATGTTATTGTGACAAAATGTTTTATCGGCTTCACAATAGCGACAATGTAAATTATTACTACTACTACTACTACTACTACTACTACTACTAATACTACTAATAATACTACTACTACTAATACTACTACTACTAATAATAATAATAATAATAATAATGGTATCGGCGTACGTCAAGGATGCCTGCTTTCTCTAACACTCTTAAACATCGTCCTGGAGCGCACCATGTCAGATGCCCTTGCATATCACGAAGGCACCACTCTCTTATGGAGTAGAGCAAAGCTGGTACAGAGGCTTGACACCACCTCCACAGCCTTTGCAATTAAAATAAGTGCAGAGAAGACCAAAATGATGACCAACAACACTAATGGCATCAAAACGAACATCCAAATCCATGCGAATCCCTAAACACGGTGCATAACTTCAAATATTTAGGATCTATTGTATCAGACAATAAGTCCTGACAGGAAGTACTCTCCAGGATCGCACAAACAACTGCTGCCCTTACAAGGTTGAAGCCCATTTGGAAAGACAGGACCATCAGTCTACATTCCAAGGTAAGGCTGCTGCGCTCCCTTGTCATCTCCATCTTCCTATACTCTTGCTAAACATGGACCCTAACAGCAGACCTACAACGAAGAATACAAGGCATGGAGATGAGGTGCTACAGAAGACTTCTGCACCCCGCACATCACCAACAACTAAGTCTGACAGACCATCTCACAAGCCATCGGACAACACAATGACATGCTCACAGTGATGAAGAAACTGAAACTCCTATATTATGACCACGTCACCAGAGCTTCAGGCTTTGCAAAGGCCATCCTGCAAGGCACGGTGCAAGGAGGCAGAAGAAGAGGGAGACAGAAAGAGGTGGGAGGACAACATTTGAGAATGGATTGGCTTGACACTGAACAAAGCGATGAGGGTTGCTGAGGAAAGAGAAAGATCATCGGTGGTGTCCCAACGACTTTTGAGTTATGGGGTAGGTTAGGATAGGATAAAATGGTATTGGATGCAGCCCCCCTCTCCCTCCTCCCCCTACTGTTGGGGTGCTGGAGATTTTTGTATAAATAGTATCCCCACTTTTTGGAAATGTAGTGCTTTAAATTACTACTGTGTCTGTCACTCTCATCAGTAGTAGTAGTAGTAGTAGTAGTAGTAGTAGTAGTAGTAGTAGTAGTAGTAGTAGTAGTAGTAGTATTTATTGATACACAGTGTAATATGGGCTTGAGATAGAGTACATTAAGATATCAGTATACAAGTATGACATGATGTGAGTGATTATGAAGCTTAAGGCAAAAAGCCAAAGATGTTTTTAATGTTGCTTTTTATGATTTTGTTTGTTAATGTTTATCAATTGTTATTTATTTAGTGTTATGTTCAGCTGTTTGTTTTTGTCTGTTGTTGGGTTGTTGTTGTTGTTATTTTGCTTGTTTGATGTTGTTTGCTTTGTTTGGAGGGTCAGGGGATGGATCCCCCCGTGAGGGTGCCGGGGGTTTCAGTATAAATAGTATCCCCACTTTCTGGAAATTTAGTGCTTTAAATTCCCACTGTCGCTGTCTTTCTCCTTTGTTCTTTCTCATTCCTACTCTGTTCTATAAATCTACTACACTTCTTCTTCGCTAGACCAGTCACCTACTTTTTTTTCTTGAAAACTCTTCCAGGACAAAACTCTTTATTTGTGTGTGAGGTCTGTTGGATCAGCTTGGGAATATTAAATGCTTTCTGC
>CM072520.1:1463385-1642661 GCA_036898135.1 Oncomelania hupensis
ACACCTCTCTCTCTCTCTCCAACCCAAAGTTTACCATAAAACCTTAACGCCTCTCTCTACAACCCAAAAGTTTACCATAAAATCTTAACACCTCTCTCTCTCCAACCCAAAGTTTACCATAAAACCTTAACGCCTCTCTCTACAACCCAAAAGTTTACCATAAAACCTTAACGCCTCTCTCTACAACCCAAAAGTTTACCATAAAACCTTAACACCTCTCTCTCTATATATAACCCAAAGTTTACCATAAAACCTTAACGCTTCTCTCTACAACCCAAAAGTTTACCATAAAACCTTAACACCTCTCTCTCTCTACAACGCAAAGTTTACCATAAAACCTTAACACCTCTCTCTCTACAACGCAAAGTTTACCATAAAACCTTAACACCTCTCTCTCTCTACAAGCCAAAGTTTATCATAAAACCTTAACACCTCTCTCTACAACCCAAAGTTTATCATAAAACCTTAACGCCTCTCTCTACAACTCAAAGTTTATTATAAAACCTTAACACCTCTCTCTCTCTAGAACCCAAATTTTACCATAAAACCTTAACGCCTCTACAACCCAAATTTTACCATAAAACCTTAACGCCTCTCTATAACCCAAAGTTTACCATAAAACCTTAACACATCTCTCTCTCTACAACCCAAAGTTTATCATAAAACTTTAACGCATCTCTCTCTCTCTCTCTCTCTCTCTCTCTCTCTCTCTCTCTCTCTCTCTCTCTCCAACCCAAAGTTTATCAGAAAACCTTAACACATCTCTCCCTCTCTCTCTACAACCCAAAGTTTACCATAAAACCTTAACACCTCTCTCTCTTTCTCTCTCTCTCTCTCTCTCTCTCTCTCTCTCTCTCTCTCTCTCTTTCACCCAAAGTTTACCATAAAACCTTACTTTGCTGTAATTGAAAATTAAACAAAAATTAATAATTCTTTCCCCCTTCTCTTTTCCTTCCATCATTCCTTTCTGTTTTCTTTCTTTCCTTTTTTCCCTCTTTCTTTTGCTTCAAGGTCCGCTGTTCCAGTCTGTACCGCAATGAAGACAGTTCTATTCGCCCTCGCTACAACCATCGCCAGCCTCCAGTCCCCTTGCTGGGCTCAGACCGAGGACTGCAAGCCCGGGACCAATTGCAGCCCACCAAACTGCCGCTGCTGGAACGACGAGGCCATTCCTGGTGGCATCGTCCGCGAGGAGACGCCCCAAGCTGTTCTGTTCACCTTTGAGTATGCCCTGAACGCCGGCAACGTCGACTTCTACACAAGTCTCTTCGCAGGTAGATGTGTGTGTTTGTGTGTGTGTGTGTGTGTGTGTAGGTGTGTGTGTGTGTGTGTGTGTGTATGCTGCCATGTGTACGTATGTGTGCGTGTTGCTTTAGTTAAGCTTACTTATATTTGGGTAAGCATCCATATTATAGTGGAAGCAGTAGCAATGCGAGGCGTCATCAGACAAGGAGTCGTTTTTTCTTTTTTCTTTTCTTATTTTTTTTAACGCTTTATTGTCCCTTTTTTATCGGGAAATTCTGGGCCGCCTCCCCTGGGGAAGGCGTAGTCGCAGCCTGTGGCGCGCCCAAACCCAACCTACCTAACATTAGTTGTGTTTTTGAAATTTTGCTGGGGGGAGCAAACCCGAGACAATCCCCGAGACGTTGCCTGATTCGAAAGTAAATAATATTCGGAGAAACATTACGCCCAGATGCTGGATCGATCCCACACCTGTCAGACGTCATTGGTTTCTGGCCTGTGGACAAGGCAAGTTAGTCCCGCCTTAGCCCACTTGGCCACAACACTCTTTGGTTATAAACTAAAGAACACACACTGCTGCCCAGCTAAGACAGTGTGAAGTGCTATGGTGACTAGAAATCTTCAACCCTGAAGAGCATAGCCCTAGATCCATACCCATATCCACAATGCTAGAAAAATAAGGAAAAAATAAAATGATGAAGCCCGTAGGACTCACATGCTCCTTATGGAACTTGCAATACTTTACATCAAAATGAGTGCCCAGAAAAGAAAAAAAATAAAATAGTGGCATTAAAATGCAAATACCGAATTTGATCTTTCAATGCTCGTGACCTTGAGATGACCTTGACCTCCGGCTCCAAATACACTCATGTACGATCAAATAAAATACAGCAAAAGTTGTATTATGCTTAATTAAAAAAAACTTACCTTGGGATGACCTTGACTTTCACGTGACCTACTATGCTTATGTGTGATCAAATAAGTCAATGTTGTTGAATACTATAGGTTAAATATACAGCCATGTAAAGTATGATTACCTATGTTTAAAAAATATTTGTGCAGATCCACGCAAAAAAGGGAACATATCTAAAAGATCAATCTATCATCTCTAAATAGCACAAGTTTGGACTTTATATCTCTCATAGTTTTTGGTCAAGGTTACTTCAAAGTACCTAAAATAACCGACTTTAGACAGCTCCAGTGACCTTGACCTTGGAGTTAGGTTGCCCAAATTTGCAAAGTATGTGTGTCTCATTAATATCTATAATGCATCAAAGAATCATAAGTTCAATGTTAATAACTTGGGAAAAAAGTAAAATTTTGAAAAACAATTTTATTTTTTGACTAAAATTTGTTGACCCTATGACCTAGACTTTGAAGTGAAGTCTCATTCATTGATCATTTATGAGGTCTCATGAGTTTACACCGTCTTACCAAGTGTGGTTATGATAGTTGACAACATACGTAACGGGTGAGTGCCGGTGACAAGAACACACCCAGCCAGCACCTAGGTCCTTCTCCCCCATCCCTGGCTGCCCAGGATTGTGCTCAGTTGTCCGGGCGTCAGACCATGCGCCCAAAGGCTGCGGGAGGGCGTCTCGGGCGGCTTGAGTTAGATCCTGTATCGGCCAGCGCCTTCAGCAGCTCTTGAGCTGAAAAAGCGCTATATAAGAACGATTGATTAAATAAATAAATAAATAAATAAATAAATAAATAAATAACTGCTGGTAGGTGTCGGTATCGCTCAGCCCACACACTCTAGCATATCTCCTACAAACATCTTACAACAAATTGATTTACGTTTTTAACTAAATATTACCGAAAACCTTTTTACGAATGATGGATAAGATATTTGATAACAATATAATATGTATACGTTTGAAACTGATTAGGACCTTGAGTTCATGAGACCCAATCCCAAACAATTCCCTGAGCAGACTAGAGCTGCTCTGTGGGTTCGGGCAAATAGAATAGACCCAACGTTTCCCGGCGTGTCGTAAGAGGCGACTAACAGGGGTGATGTTAGCACGGCATCACTGGGCGAAAGTCTTCTACACAGAAGTCACCGGCCAGGGCGGAGGAACCTCACGTTACTACAGGTTCAACGACCACGTGCTCAGGGCCAAGGCGAGCCACACTGTATTCGTGGATTTCGGCTGTGGCCAACAGCCTGGAGAGGATTGGGCCCTGCCAGGTCTTTTTTTTTGCCCAAGACACAACACATGATGAGGCTATCCACTAATTCCATGCCGGATCGGTCGTCGCCCGGCTACACAAGGACCGCGCCTTCCGTTGGCCACCAGGACGGAGGTGAAAAGTATGCTACTGATGGACAAATTAGCAAGATCCGCACGAGAAACAACATCGTCATAGGAACCTGGAATGTCAGGACCCTAACTGCGGAAGGAAAATTAGAAGAACTGGCCCACGAGCTGGACCACTATCGATGGAACGTTCTAGGTATCAGCGAACTGCGCTGGAAAGGCCTAGGTGAAACAACGACTGACAAAGGCCACAAGCTCTATTTCAGCGGTAGAGATGACAGGCACGAACACGGCGTTGGATTCTTGGTCCACAAGAACATTCTAGCCACTGTCATGGGTTGCCGCCCAGTCTCCAGTAGACTCATTACCATCCGTCTGAGAGCAACCCCTTTCAACATTACCATCATCCAGGCCTATGCTCCAACATCAGACTATGAAGACAGCGAAGTGGAGGATTTTTATGAAAATATACAGGCGGCCCTTGACCAAGTGCCGAAGAAGGACATAGTCATAGTGCAAGGCGACTGGAATGCCAAGGTTGGCCAAGATGCGCACCACAACTGGGGAGACACATGCGGACCCCACTGCAACAACGAGACAAATGACAGGGGTCTGAGGCTTTTGGAGTTTGCCAGATACAACAATCTGGTACTGGCAAACACGCTTGGTCTCCACAAAAAATCCAGACGATGGACATGGCACAGTCCCGGCGGGGAACATCACAACCAGATCGACTACATCATGGTCAAGAAACGCTTCAGATCAAGCATCAACATTGGCAGGACACGCACTTTTCCAGGAGCAGACATTGGAAGTGACCACGATCTCGTGATGATGTCTTTCCGGCTCCATTTGAAGAGAGTAAATACAGCAAAGTGCACTAGGCTGAAGTTCGACCTGGACAAACTGCAAGACCCGGAGGTGGCAAAAATATTTCAGGCCACAATTGGAGGGAAATTTGCACCACTGCTTATTTTTGGGGCAGGCGAAGTAGATGTCAACACCATGACCAATACCTTCAACTCAGCTGTAACAGATGCCGCCACTGAGATCCTTGGCAAGCACCGACCAAAGAAGAAGCCGTGGATCACACCTGAACTTTTGGATCTGTGTGATAAACGAAGAGAGTTAAAAAAGAAAAAGAACACTTCACAGGGAGCTGATGTCTACCGAAAAATCAACAATGACATCCGAAAAGGCATGCGCACAGCAAAGGAGAACTGGATAGAAGATCAATGCCAGGAAATAGAGAACAATCTGAACAAGAACAACAGCAAGAAGGCCTACCAGACTGTGAAGCGGCTGACAAGTGTTAAACAGCCCAAAGTCTCCACTATCCAAAGCAAGTCTGGCATTTGCCTTACAGAAGAACAAGAAGTCTTGGACAGATGGACAGAGTACTGCTCTGACCTTTACAACCATACACCAAATGGAGACCCATCAGTTCTAGCATGTCCCGAGAGCAGAGAAGAAGAAGAAATCCTCCCAATTCTCCGGGAAGAAGTTGAGGCAGCAGTGCAATCGCTGAAGAAAGGGAAGTCAGCGGGAGTGGACAACATACCAGCGGAACTGCTACAAGCAGGAGGAGAAGCGATGACTGATGCTCTCACCATTATCTGTAACAAGATCTGGCAGAGTGGGGAATGGCCTACACCATGGACCCAGTCGCTTGTCATCACTCTTCCCAAAAAAGGTAACCTTCAGGAGTGTGAAAATTACCGCACCATCAGCCTCATCAGCCATCCCAGCAAGGTCCTCCTGAAAATAATACTCAACAGGTTGAAACCACAAGCTGAACAAATCATAGCTGAAGAACAAGCAGGATTCATGGCAGGGCGAAGTACCACTGAACAGATTTTCAACCTCAGAATAATCTGTGAGAAATACCTACAGCACCAACAACATCTATATCATGTGTTCATAGACTTCAAGAAGGCATTTGACCGAGTCTGGCATGCAGCTCTATGGGCAACCATGAAAGTGTACAACATCAGCCCTAAAATTATAGAAGTCATCAAAAGCCTGTATGACAAGGCTACCAGTGCAGTCCTCCATAACAGCGTCATCGGGAACTGGTTCAGAACAACAATCGGTGTGCGTCAAGGATGCCTACTCTCCCCAACACTCTTCAACATCTTCCTAGAGCGCATCATGTCAGATGCTCTTGCAGATCACGAAGGCACAGTCAGCATAGGGGGCAGAGCAATCTCCAATCTTCGTTTTGCGGATGATATTGATGGATTGGCTGGAGAGGAACAAGAACTTGAACAGCTTGTACAGAGGCTTGACACCACCTCCAGAGCTTATGGAATGGAAATAAGTGCAGAGAAGACCAAAATGATGACCAACAACACCAATGGCATCAACACGGACATCAAAGTACAAAGCCAATCCCTCAACACAGTGCACAGCTTCAAATATTTAGGAGCCATTGTGTCAGACAATGGGTCTCGACAGGAAGTCCTCTCCAGGATCGCACAAACAACTGCTGCCCTGACAAGGTTGAAGCCCATTTGGAAAGACAGAACCATCAGTCTACATTCCAAAGTAAGACTGCTGCGCTCTCTGGTCATCTCCATCTTCCTATATGCTTGCGAAGCATGGACGCTCACAGCAGATCTCCAACGAAGAATACAAAGCATGGAGATGAGGTGCTACAGAAGACTTCTGTGCATTTCCTATACCCAACACATCACCAACGTTGAAGTCCGACAGACCATCACACAAGCCATTGGACAACACGATGACCTGCTCACAGTGGTGAAGAAACGGAAACTCCGATGGTATGGCCACGTCACCAGATCATCAGGCCTTGCAAAGACCATTCTGCAAGGCACAGTGCAAGGAGGTAGAAGAAGGGGGAGACCGAAAAAGAGGTGGGAGGACAACATTCGAGAATGGACTGGTTTGACACTGAGCGAAGCCATGAGGGCTGCAGAGGACAGAGAAAGATGGAGTATGCTGGTTAAGCGATCATCTGTGGTGCCCCTACGACCTTCGGGTTATGGGACAGGATAGGATAGGATAGGATAGGATAGACTAGAGGGGACATGTTCAGGTCAAATCTGCTCTGATATCATCTGTGGCATTGTCCTGTGGAAATGATATAAGCTAACAGTCTGATGCACCAGCTCTAGTTATATGTAGTAGAGTGACATGGTTCTTCAAAGCTGACCGCCTTCCCTCAGGTATTCCAGCGTCGTTACGTCATCGTCGCCCAATAGTGACGCAGTCCTCATCGACATCTTTCTTCAAGCTTATTCGGTCATATGAGAGTCGATGTAATAAATATTTTAATAAATTAATTAGATAATAATTACATTTATAAGCGCCTCACACTAATAACTGGAGAAACAGTTGCAAAAAACAGTAGAAATACAAATTATATGAAAACTATTCCTAGCAGCAGTCTGCCAGGTGGTGACTAAGCGATCTGAGAGTTGAACAAAGAAACGCTAGAAAATTCGTTTCCATAAGTCATTGTATGTTCATTTCTCTCTTCTCAGACGTACGCAAACATACTGGAAAAAACATTAATATCTGCATCATCACTAACAGCAAAGAACCAATAATCATACCAATTAATTATTATGTTTTACTTTTAGAAAATGTATAAACTAAACAAGTGAAACAATAAATATTACCCTGCTCTGGGAACTAAAGACTTAATATAACACAACATTGAAATACTTCTGAATAAATGCGTGTACACTCATTCATAATAACAAAAATAATAACGGATTTTTATATAGCGGGTACGCCAGCCTATGACTAGACTCACCACGTTTTACATAGTCATTACATAAAAATGCATGCACTCGATCAAACATCACTTTTGCTACGATACACCAAAAGACGGAACAGTAAAGGTAAAAACAATTTACATCTATGTACAAAAATGACAAAAAAGACAGAAAAAAACTATTTACAACTATGAACATAAATGACAGAAAAGACAGAAATAGAACAGCAAAAACCTATTCACAGCTATTTATATGCCCGGTTAGACCCAGGAAGAAAAACAGTATAAATATTTACAGCCGTGTATACACTTAAGGATCAGACGAAGACAAAAGAGGAGAGAATGGCAGCGGGATACAAATCAGTCTGAATAATGCAGTTTGAAGGGGTGTGTTTTGAGGGCTTTTTTGGATGCTTGTGTTGATTGTATGTTGCGGATATGGGCGGGAAGGGAATTCCACTGCTTGGGTGCGGAGTAGGCGAATGCACGTTGGGCGTATGTCTTAGTGCGGGTGACGGGAAACGTGGGTGTGCGAGTGTCAGCAGAAGATCTTAAAGTGCGTGAAGGGGAGTAGACAGACAGTAGATCAGCAAGGTAGGAAGGACAAGAATCTGTGAAAAAGTTGTGACAGAGAACAGAGAGTTTGTACTCTACGCGTGCTTGCACAGGAAGCCAATGAAGGGAATGTAGTAGAGGTGTAATGTGATCGCGTTTCTTAGCTCAGAATACTAGTCTAGCTGCTGAGTTCTGAACGGTCAACCTTTTGTAGTTTGTCAATGATGTGTTTTGGGGAGCCAGCGAGGAGAGAGTTGCAATAGTCAAGACGATAAAGGACGAGAGCGCAGACTAGGGTTTTGGTGGCAGTGACTGTAAGATAGTGGCGAAAGGAGCTGATTTGGCGGATGGCCGTGTATGCAGAGCGACAGACGTTGGAGATGTGGTTGTTGAGGGACAGGTCATCGGAGAGAATGTAGCCGAGATTTCTCGCTGAGGATGAGAACTGAATGTTTGTTGTCCCTACTGTAAGCGATGTTGGGAGAGGCGAGAGTAAGGAGGAGGTATTGTGCTTGTGAATGAGGAGGGCTTCGGTTTTATCGTCATTAAGCTTAAGCTTGTTGAGTGTCATCCATGACTTAATGTCTGTGATGCAGTTCTCTAAAGTCTGAACAGTGGAATTAATGAGAGAGGGGGCAGTGGATTTATAAAGTTGTGTATAATCTGCAAACGACTGAGTCTCAACAGCTTGCTTTCCGAGCAGGAGAAGCAGTGGCTTGGTGTACAGAGTGAATAACACCGGCCCTAAAACGGAACCCTGAGGCACGCCGCACACCAAGTCTGCTATGCTGGAGAAACAGCCATCGACAGTGACTGCTTGTGATCTGTCAGAAAGATATGAGTGGAACCAAGCCAGGACCGAGCCAGAGATTCCAAAGTAGTGTTGAAGAGTGTTAAAGAGAATGTGGTGGTCGACTATGTCAAAAGCGGCTGAGAGGTCTAATAAGGTGAGAATGGAGACGTTACCATCATCTAAGGCAAGCAATAGATCATTGGTTACCTTTAGGAGGGCTGTCTGAGTGCTGTGGAAGGGTCGGTAGGCAGACTGGTTGGGGCAAAGTAAAGCGTTATCATATAGGTATGCAAACAGTTGTTTGAGAACAATTTTTTCTATGACTTTGGACAGGAATGAGAGGTTTGAAACAGGTCTATAGTTCTTTAGATTATTTTTGTCTAAACTTGGTTTTTTAAGGAGGGGTTTGATGACAGCCGCTTTGAGCACAGATGGAACAACACCAGAGGACAGACTCTCGTTTATAATGTGTGTAATGGTCGGGAGTAGAGGGTCAAGATTCTCTATCAACATGGGGGTAGGAATGGGGTCAACATCATCCAACACCAACGACAATGCAGCGTTATTTCTTTAAACTAAACAGTTTATAACATTTCAATGTAATAGATATTTTAATAAATCAATAAGAGAATAATTACCTTTATAAGCGCATCACACTAGTAAATGGAGAACCAGTTGAAAAAACAAAAACATAATAGAAATACAAATTACATGAACAATATCCGCTGCACCAGTTTCAGTGGATAAGTATCCAAGTTTCTGCTTAGGCTGCCAGGTTGCAACTAACCGAACTTTCAGCTCAGTTCAGCTCCAAAGATGTGTCAGGGTCAATATACTTATCTGTAATCTATGTATGTACTATGTTATGTCAGTGTCAATGTATTTATCCGTAATCTATGTATGTACTATGTTGTGTCAGTGTCAATGTATTTATCTGTAAGCTATGTACTTGTGTCAGTGTCAATGTCTTTACCTGTAATCTATGTATGTACTTTGTTGTGCAAGTGTCAATGTATTCATCTGTAATCTATGTATGTACTATGTTATGTCTATTACAAAATATTTATCTGTAATTTTTGTATGTACTATGTTGTGTCAGTGTCAATGTATTTATCAGTAAGCTATGTATGTACTTTGTTGTGCAAGTTTCAATGTATTCATCTGTAATCTTTGTATATGCTATGTTGTGTAAGTGTCAATGTCTTCATCTGTAATATATGTAGGTACTATGTTATGTCTATTACAAAATATTTATCTGTAATCTATGTATGTACTATGTAATGTCAATGTATTTATCTGTAATCTATGTATGTACTATGGTGTGTCAGTGTCAATGTATTTATGTGTAATCTATGTATGTATTATGTGTGTCAGTGTCAACGTGCTTATTTGTAACTTATGTACGTATGTTATATCAGTTTCAAAGTATATATCTGTAACCTAATTATGTATGTTATGTCAGTGTCAGCATTTTATCTGTAACCTAAGTTTGTATGTTATGTCAGGGTAAACATATTTATCTGTAATCTATGTCGGTACTATGTTGTCTAAGTGCCAATGTATGTATTTGTCAACTATGTAGCCTATTACGTTATGTTCCTATGTTGTGGCAGACACGAAGAACCCTAACGGCTGTCCAGCAGTGGGCACGTTCTACGTACAGAAGACCAGCAGTGACATGGAGCTGGTCAAAGCACTGGCGGACAGCGGCCACGAGATCGGAGTGACCAGTGTGGACGGCACCAGCCCCGAAACCGCTGAACAATGGAGGGGCAGCATTTCAGGTACGTCACGTTTTCTACCACGATGATGATGATGATGATGATGATGATGATGATGATGATGATGATGATGATGATGGTGATGATGAAACACATATATAAAGTGCAATACCCCGAAATCTCTCCCGTACGATGTCAAAATCAAAAAGCAAGTCAATTTTTGCCAAATATTAAGTTGTTAGATCTTCGCAGAAAACACGATGAGTCGCATCTTCAGGGTGAATTTTGATTGAAAATCAGCTGTTGTTAGAGGGCGAGATCTAGACTTCAAAAGGAACACACAACGAAGATCATCAAAGCACAAAATGTTGATATGGGGACAAAATAAGAGTATGTTTACGATATCCCGATTGACCCTATATTTTTGGCCCAACCCTAAACTTTTTTTTGGGATCGTCTCGAAAAAAATTTGAAAAAAGCCCCCAAAAATCGCACCCAATGTAGAAAAATGTTTAGAAAAAAAAGAAGCCTACCTACCCACCCTTTTTTTCCCCTTGGTTACCGTAAACAGACTTCTTTTTTTGGCCTTGTCAAAACTATACAAGGTGACTTGAATGTTGCTATGTATTTCCCCGTCATTTACAGAGGTGAAGAACGCCGTGGTGGGAGCTGGGGTGCTGGCGTCTTCAGTAATCGGGGTTCGAGCCCCAGAGCTGAAGCCTGGCGGTTTGGAAGAGTGGATCGCGCTGGGCCAAGAAGGGTTTCTGTACGACGCCAGCTGTACGACGTCGACCTTTGATGACCAGGGCAACCTTTTATGGCCCTACACCTACGACTTCGCACCTGGACCCGCCTGCGACAACGGCGAGGGCCCCGAGCAAGCTTTCCCAGGTAAGACGCTCCTGTTTTACTACTGTTGCTTCAGCGACACGTCAAAGAACCTGCTGTTTTGTGTGCCTTTGTTGATCAGGATCCAGCAGCATAAAGGGAATCAGTCGTATGGGACAAAGGCTTTATGGACCTCTCTCTTCTTTATGACCAACTTTGTGAGTGCGACACCCCAGCTCCTCCCACAGCAGGGTCTGGGTTTAAATGCTTTTTTATGTGGCAAAGGGCTGATTACTTGTAGAGCTTTTTTCACTGTGTACAGGTGTTGATTACTTACAGGTTTTTTCACTGTGTACAGGTAAATGGCAGGTGATGGTTGCTGACTTGGAGTTCAACGGCACCAAGTGTGCCTCGCCCTCCGCTTGTACCGGAGTCAAGACCCAGAGAGACGCTTTTGACCTCTTCTACAACAGGTAATAATAATAATAATAATAATAATAATAATAATAATAATAATAATAATAATAATAATAATAATAATAATAATAATAATAATAAAATAATAATAATAATAACAACAACAACAACAATAATAATAATAATAATAATAATAATAATAATAATAATAATAATAATAATAATAATATTAATATTAATAATATTAATAATAATAATAACCGCACCATCAGCTTCATCAGCCATCCTAGCAAGATCCTCCTGAAAATAATACGCAACAGGTAGAAACCCCAAGCTGAACAAATCATAGCTGAAGAACAATCAGGATTCATGGCAGGACAAAGTACCACTGAACAGATTTTTAACCTCAGAATAATCTGCGAGAACTATATACAGCACCAAAAACATCTATATCATGTGTATGTAGACTTCAATAAAGCGTTTGTCCGAGTCTGGCATGCAGCTCTGTGGGCAACCATGAGAGTGTACAACATCAGCCCTAAAATTTTTGAAGTCATCAAAAGCCTAGATGACAAGGCTACCAGTGCTGTCCTACACAACAGCGCCATCGGGGACTGGTTCAGAACAACAATCGGTGTGCGTCAAGGATGCCTACTCTCTCCAACAATCTTCAACATCTTCCTAGAGCGCATCATGTCAGATGCCCTTGCAGATCACGAAGGCACAGTCAGCATAGGGGATAGAGCAATCTCCAACCTTTGTTTTGCGGATGACACTGATGGATTGGCTGGAGAGGAACAAAAACTTGAACAGCTGGTACAGAGGCTTGACACCAACTCCACAGCCTATGGAATGGAAATAAGTGCAGAGAAGACCAAAATGATGACCAACAGCACCAGTAGCATCAACATGGACATCAAAGTCTAAGGCCAATCCCTCAACACAGTGCATAGCTTCAAATATTTAGGAGCCATTGTATCAGACAACGGGTCTCGACAGGAAGAAAGAAGAGAACGAGGAGTGGGGAGAGAAGGGAGTCTGAGGAAAGGAGGAGCGGAGAAGAGGAGGGGAGACGGAGATTGTATAGTCCTCTCCAGGATCGCATAAATAACTGCAGTCCTGATAAGGTTGAAGCCCATTTGGAAAGACAGGACAATCAGTCTTCATTCCAAGGTAAGGATGCTGCGCTCCCTTGTCATCTCCATCTTCCTATACGCTTGCGAAACATGGACCCTCACAGCAGATCTACAACGAGGAATACAAAGAATGGGTATGATATGCTACAGACGACTTCTGGGCATTTCTTATACCCAGCACGTCACCAACAACGAAGTCTGACAGACCATCACACAAGCCATTGGACAACACGATGACCTGCTCACAGCGGTAAAGAAACGGAAACTCCAATGGTATGGCCACGTCACCAGATCATCAGGCCTTGCAAAGACCACCCTGCAAGGCACGTGGAAGGAGGCAGAAGAAGGGGGAGACAAAAAAAGAGGTGGGAGGACAACATTCGAGAATGGACTGGCTTAACACTGAGCGAAGCCATCAGGATTGCTGAGAACAGAGAAAGATGGAATACGCTGGTTAAACGATCATCTTGGTGCCCCAACGACTTTCGAGCTACGGGATAGGATAGGATAGGATAGGATAGGATAGGATAGGATAGGATAGGATAGGATAGGATAGGATAGGAAGACAATACAATACAACAGTACAATATAATAATACGACAAGAATCACAACAGCCATCAAAAAGCGCTAGGTATTGACACGTAGGCTTACGTTTGGTATAATTATGTGTACACAATTTAGCATGGGTCACATGAACCCTTACCTGCATGCTAGAGCATCTCTCTCTCTCTCTCTCTCTCTCTCTCCCTCTCTGTCTCTCTCTCTCTGTCTGTCCCTGTCTCTCTCTCTCTGTCTCTCATTTATTATTTGAGTGTACATCGTTGTTGCCGTTATGCACTAATAAAGAAGTAACGCTAAAAAAGACTGATATATCTAGACACTATCTAGAGACGTTCTATCACCAGACAGGGACGTCTGTGTCATGGGACTATCAGTGTTGTTGGTCTTGTGTAGTTTCATCCAGCACTACGAGGGCGGCAGGTCGCCGTTCATCGTGGCCGTCAACCCAGACTGGGTGACCGTCGACTTCAAGAGAGCCGGAACACAGCAGTTTATTGAATACATCAGAGCTGCCTTCCCGGTAAGTCGTCGTTGTAGTCATTAGCAACAGCGGTAGAAGTAGCAGTAGCAGTGGTAGTAGTAGTAGTTAGCAGCGGTAGTAGGAGTAGTAGCAGCAGCAGCAGTAGTACTAGTAGTAATAGTAGTAGTATGATTGATTGATTGATTGATTTATTGTTGCTTTAGGTCCAGCGGACTCTTCCGAGCCAAATCAGGACCGGACAACCCCCGATCTGCATAAAAGATCTGCCGAAACAACCCTAGTGGGAAAATTGATTGCCCTCCACCGGCCAGTCACTTTACAATAAAGACATCCCACGCGGGGGACGGCTGAGGGTTGACCTCAACTACGCGAACACCCCGGTTACAAAAACAAAATAGAATACAACCATCATTATAAATCATCAACAAAACACATACATATAAAATGCCTATAGTGCGAAATAATACAATCATAGGAAGCCCTAGTGACCACCCGGCAGAAAGCGTCCAACACTCCCAAGCTGATCCAACAGACCCCATACACAAACAAGGAGTCTTGTCCAGGAAGAGTTTTCAAGAAAAAAGGTAGGTCATTGATCTAGCGAAGAAGAAGAAAGTATAGCAGAGTGATAGGACAGATCAGGAATGGGAAAGAGCAAATGATGAAGACAGCGACAGTGGGAATTTAAAGCACTAAATTTCCAGAAAGTGGGGATACTATTTATACTGAAACCCCCGGCACTCCAACGGGGGGAACTGTTGCCGCAGTGAATTAGTCATGCCTACAAAGGCAAGACAGGTTTTCAACTGGGGCTTTCACTGTTCCCTTTATAGGTTAGAACAATCTACAGTGACAAGATTGCTCATGACCCCAAGGGGTAATAGTAGTAGTAACAGTAGTAGTAGTAACAGTAGCAGTAGTAGTAGTAAAATCGTGTTTTACGTTTTACTACACGACTTGGTGTCTTGAGGATTATAGCAGCAGCAGTAGAAGTAGTAGTAATAGTAGTAGTAGTAGTAGTAGTAGTAGTAGTAGTAGTAGTAGTAGTAGTAGAAGTAGTAGTAATATGGGCAGTAGAGCAGGTTATATTGTTTTTGATATTGTTTGTAAAGGAAAGTGACTGACAAATGTTACTGTACTTTTAGGGTGTATGATGGCCTGTGTCAGCGGCTGGCACATACTGACTTCATAGAAGGAAATGTGGAAGCTGACGTTACGAAGAGTCCGCACGTTTTTTTTTTAAGCTGCGTACACGCCTATTTGAGAGCTTTCATCTCGATAGTGTGGATGAATAAACTCGTCGATGATCATACTGTCTATTGTAAAAGCGGACCTAAAAATGACCACCACCTCTGGGAAAGAAGATCATTTGACTTTGTGTCTTAAAGCACTTTTGTTTATCTGGCTTTTGTACTACAAGCTACGTCAATATTACTACAGTCATGTATGTTTCAGGACACTTGGGTGTTGACGGTGACACAGTCATTGCAGTGGATTCGGGACCCCGTCCCTAACGCCAACGCCACGGCCGACTACCCGGCTTGGTCCTGTCTGTAATGACACACAATTATCACCCTTGGAACCAATTTGGAGTTTTAGAATTTGTATTTGTTCTTCAGGATGATGAATAAATTAACGATTGAAAACGGAATGGCACAGTCTGTTATGCAACAATTTCGTACTACATGCTCGATCAATACACAGGCATTCGTATCTGGACACGCCAGCGCCTAGACGCGTCTCTGATGCAGTTTACATAGGTGGGAGACGCATCAAAGGCGCTCGCGTGTTCAGAAACAAGCGCATGTGGTTCAAGATTTTCCTTATCACACTTCCTACCCTCGGTCATTTAATTATCTCCCTTTTCATTATCTCCCTGGCATACTTTGTTTATTTTATTGTCTACCTTTAAAAGTCATTGTAGGCATTAGGGTACTTCTTTAATAATAATAATAATAATAATAATAATAATAATAATAATAATAATAATAATAATAATAATAATATATTTTGTAAAGCACAAATCCAAACTGACTGCCTGCTCTAAGCACTCGCACACATATTCTTGCAAGGATAAATAGTTTAGACATAAAAACTTCAAACAATAAAACATACACCAAGTACAATAAAGACATTATTAAATATACAATGATAATGATTGTTATCTGCAACACGCATAATAGCCGCCTCTTTCAAATTATTCCCCTTGATGTTTGTTTTCAGTGTGTTTTTTTGACATTTTAAAAAAATGTATATATATATATATATATATATATATATATATATATATATATATATATATATATATATATATATATATATATATATAAATATAAATATATATATATATATATATATATATATATATATATATATATATATATATATATATATATATATAGATATATATAATTTCAGGCGCGGATCTTGTTCTTGTGCCACTTGTGCACGTGCACACACCCCTGGCGGTCAAAAAAAAAAAAAAGGATGGAGAAAAGGAGAAGAAAAAAGAGAAAAAAATTACTAATTCTCACTCACCACACAGTTTCATGTACCTCCAAATTAGTTTTTGTTTGTTTGTTTGTTTGTTTTTGTGACCAAACTTGTACATGCATCAGGTCAGTTTTGAATAAAACTGATGTGAGTGGCTATTGTTTTATTTGCAGTAACTTTATCTGTCTTTGTATAAGCCTTTATGCAAGATGTTCTGCTATTGTAAATTTTATCATCAGAGTTTGCAGAGGGGTGTTTGTGTGTGTGTGTGTGGGGGGGGGGGGGGGTGGGGACTAAAAGAGGACTTTTAGCACAAAACAATACTATTTTCAGTCCTTAAAATAATGCCCAAAATGCACCAGATTGCACAGATTTTAACCATTATTTTCAATTTTTTACGGGGGGCCATCCCCCCGAACCCCCTAGTACACTCGCCTGCTTCGCAGGCTCGCGCTTGTGGCTACGCCACTTCGCATTGGCTGTGCACACCCCCTTAACAATGGAAAGATCCGCCCCTGATATATATATAAAACACATTGAAAACAAATATCAAGGGGAATAATTTGAAATATATAGGTCCTCTCCACCGTATAGATTGTAGGCATAGGATGATCATCCCACGATCTTTGTTGAAATTGATAGGTTTGTGAACTGAAAGGAAACCTTTGTTTGGTTCTATCTTTGAACTGTAGTGAAACTCACAGTTTTGCTCAGGCTGAACAATGTGACGTCTTTCAGAGACTGTGATGTGAGTTTGGACCTAGCCAGCACATGTACAAAATGCTACAACTTCGCATGTCTTTTTCATGTATTGTTTGTGTCCTGTGAGAGTCAGAGGCTGTGTGACATTCAAATCTAATTATCAGTTAACAACAACAACAAACAATGCATTTATAAATAAGTAAATAAATAATAAATCCCCGTATGAAAACAACAACTTTTGCTCATTGTGCTCTTCAGCCCCTACAGGTTTGAATTGTCTCCCTTTAACTCTGCGCTCTGCTGATCATTCACTAACGTATTCAATGCAGTCAATCTGAAATTTCAAACTTAAAAATTCTTTTTCCCTTCCATCTTCTAATAGCGATCTCCCTACCTTTACACCACATGTTTGAGTGATAGATGTGTATTTGTTGTGTCAGCGTGTATGCATTCTGGTTTCAGATCGCCACGTTTTGAGTCAGATTTTGGAATAATGCGCGTGTGGCATCCTATATTATATTATTATTATCATCTCTTTCCTTTGGCTCTAGGATTAAAAATAAATTTCCAACAGCATCTTTACTTAAATCTCGACCCTGAACTTTCCTTCGTACTTACAAGCACCGTCATGTGTGTGTGTGTTGACTTTGTAGGGGTGGCTAGGTACAAACGCCTTTATTTTGACATACACTTGAACCTCTACGTACTTTCTTTTGACATACACTTGAACCTCTACATACTTTCTTTTGACATACACTTGAACCTCTACGTACTTTCTTTTGACGGACCCCGTTATTTTGACGTCAAAACAGTGTTCCGTTAGGGTTAGGGCTGTGTTAGGCTTTGGTCAGAGTTTTCAAGAAAAAAGGTATGTGACTAGTCTAGCGAAGCAGATAGTATAGTAGATTGAACGAACAGATTAGGAACTAGAAAGAACAAATGAGAATGACAGCAACAGTGGTAATTTAAAGCACTACATTTCCACCAAGAGGGGATACCATTTATACAGAAATCCCCACCACCCCAACGGGTTTGGTATTTTTAATGTGGTGTTTTTTCTTAATTTTTTTAAATTGCTTAGCTGTAAAGTGCTATGAGCTCTAGAGAGGAAGGGTGCTTTACAAATAATAATAATAATAATAATAATAATAATAATAATAATTATTATTATTATTATTATTATTATTATTATTATTAAGAAAAAAAAAAGAAAAAGGAAAAATAATTTTTAAAAATGATAAAAAGAAAAGCCAGAGGAAGAAACAAGAAAACCAAACGACATCAGTGAGTGAAAATGGCTTTATTGAACAATCCTATGGCTGTATATGGAGTGGCAAAGATGTGGCTGAACTTTATGGACAGTATTGACTACTATCCATTGTCTGTTCCTACGCCCTGCATTGCATCTGCACTGTCTTCCACCGCTGTGCATGGCGGAATTCTATCACAAAGCCAGACTCCTGGCATTAAGCACTGGACCATGCACCCCTGTACTCCATACAACAACGTACATCTGTATCACAGTCTGATTAAGGGAAAATAACATTAATCCCATAAAACAGTGATGAATGTATCCGATCCCGCAATGAATAATAAATGTATTGATAACACCCTGTCACCACGCATAAAGCTGGAGTTGAAAACATTTAAAATCTAAACAAATGTGGCTGAATAAAACGTTAAATAGCATAGCCTGGTACACAATTGATAGCAACAATTGTTTTTACATTCATAAATCACCAACTACAACAAAAACACCATCTGAGTTCACAACACATTCTTCTGAATATTTTCACAACCACCTACTTTAAACAATACAGCAAAATTAACCTTTAGCATACATCATAAAATACTACAGTAAAATTAACCTTTAGCATGCACTATTAAATACTAAAATAACACTAACCTTTAGTATATGTCATTAAATACTATAGTGAAATTAACCTTTAGTGTAATGAAATACTACAGCAAAATTAACCTTTAGTATACGTCATTAAATACTATAGCAAAATTAACCTTTAGTGTATGTCATTAAATACTGCAGCAAAATTACCCTTTGTTGAATGTCATTAAATACTATAGTAAAATTAACCTTCAATGTACATAATTAAATACTACAGCAAAATTAACCTTTGTTGAATGTCATTAAATAATATAGTAAAATTAACCTTCAATGTACATAATTAAATACTATAGTAAAATTAACCTTCAATGTACATAATTAAATACTACAGCAAAATTAACCTTTGGAGTACAGCAAGCACTGTTTGGACCCAAACCCACCTTTACAATTAAAGTATTTTATAACTATAGTTTTGTAACAAAACAACATTGAAACTTTAATTTTGGAAATTGAAAAGATTTTGGGGGGAGGTGGGGGAGTGGAGTTGGGGATTGAAATACACACACATTCTAAACAATAGAAGCAAATTTGAAAGTTTTTGTACATTAAAGTCAAAGGTCAGTTGTGGGTCAAAAAACAGACTATTTTAAAGTGAAGACAAACATCAGACACTAAACCAGTTTTCACCATAAATTAACAGGGGGCAAATATATATATGGATATATATATATAAAGGATTTCCTCTGTTTCAATTTATGGTGAAAAAAAAAATTACAGTAAAATATGGTTTTATTACTGTTTTGTATACTTCCTCAAAATTATAATTATTGTTTACTTTGTCATCATGATCATCATCATACTGTATAATATTGTAGCATATTGATAAATCATCAATAGTGCTACAATAAACATAATTGACCTTGTCTTTTGTATTGTAGGTTTTTTCTTCTTTGTTTTACTGAATACTGTGTATTATGATTACATCTTGAGTCAACAACATCATTTTAAACATTATATTGAGAAGAAAAAATAAACTTCTATTTTTAAAAATCGACCCTGTGCAATATAACCACCATTTCATTGAAAAAAAAAAATTTTTAAAGTATGATGACTTTTTTTTTTTTTTTTAATAAATTGATGTCTTAGTTGGTTAGTCATTGTTTATAGGGTCCAGCGGACTGCAAAGAGCCAAATCAGGACCACAACTTGGTTGAAAGAGGGCTCACCCCTGATCCATATAAAAGATCTGCTGAAACAACCCTAATGGTAACACTGAAGGCACTCCAGCAGCCGGTCACTTTACAATAAAGGCCCCTCATGCACAGGACACTGAGGCTTTGATCTAATTTATCAAACCCCCAATTATAAAAACAAAAATAGAATATAAACCTCATTATACAATATTAACAAAACACATTCATATAAAATGCCTACATTGCTAAATAATAATACCATAGAAAGCCCTAGTGACCATGTGGCAGAAAGCGTCCAATATTCCCCAAGCTGACCCAACAGACCCCATACACAAATGAGGAGTTTTGGAAGAGTTTTCAAGGAAGAAGGTAGGCGACTGGTCAAGCGAAGAAGATAGTAGATTGATAGAACAGAGTAGGAAGGAAAAAGAACAAATGAGAATGGCAGAACAGTACTAATTTAAAGCACTAAATTTCCACAAAGCGGGGAAACTATTTACACAGAAAAGCCAACGTTGGGGTGCCGGGGGTTTCAGTATAAATAGTATCCCCACTTTCTGGAAATTTAGTGCTTTAAATTTCCACTGTCGCTGTCTTTCTCATTTGCTCTTTCTCAGTCCTGCTCTGTTCTATCAATCTGCTATACTATCTTCTTCTTCGCTAGACCAGTCACCTACCTTTTTTCTTGAAAACTCTTCCTGGACAAGACTTCTTGTTTGTGTATGAGGTCTGTTGGATTAGCTTGGGAGTGTTGGACGCTTTCTGCCAGGTGGTCATTAGGGCCTCCTATGATGTTATTATTTAGCAATGTAGGCATTTTATATGTATGTGTTTTGTTGATAATTTATAATGATGTTTGTATTCTATTTTGTTTTTGTAAACTGGGGTTAGATAAATTAGAGTGCAGACTCAGCGTCCCCTGCGTGGGATGTCTTTATTGTAAAGTGACTGGCTGGTGGAGGGCATTTAGTTTTCCCACTAGGGTTGTTTCGGCAGATCTTTTATGTAGATTGGGGGTTGTCCGGTCCTGATTTGGCTCGGAAGAGTCCGCTGGACCTAAAGCAACAATTATGTAATGTAATGTAATGTAACACAGAAAAACCCAGCACCACAACGGGGTATTTACACAGAAAAACCCAGCACCACAACGGGACATGTCCTAACAGAATATTACAATATTGTTTTCCAAAATATCAGATGCAAACCACATACAGGAATGAAGAAAACTAACAACCACAATTCTTGTATCAATAATTAACAGATGGTGATGTGGTCAATCGGTTACAAACAAAGTTAGTTAGTTAGTTATTCACTGCTTACAGCGTCTAGCGGACTGCAAAGAGCAGAATCAGGACCACCATGCACAACACAGAGAGGAATGAAGAAAACTAACAACCATGGGGCTTGTATCAATAATAGAAAGGCGGTGATGTGGTCATACGGTTAAAAATAAAGATGACACCTGGTCTTGGGAGTTGGACAAGGGAGACAAAACCAACATCCTATCTTTGAGACTGATGGTACCATTAACAACATACAACAGTACAATACAGTATGTAGATTACAGAAATCATCTTTGAGACTGATGGTAGCAATTAACAACATACAATGATACAATACAGAATGTAGATTACAGAAATCATCTTTGAGACTGATGGTAGCAATTAACAACATACAACAGTACAACACAGTATGTAGATTACAGAAATCCTCTTTGAGACTGATGGTACCATTAACAACATACAATGATACAACACAGTATGTAGATTACAGAAATCATCTTTGAGACTGATGGTAGCAATTAACAACATACAACAATACAATACAGTATGTAGATTACAGAAATCGTCTTTGAGACTGATGGTAGCAATTAACAACATACAACAATACAGTATGTAGATTACAGAAATCATGAGTGGAGATCCAGACAACAACTTAACTGGAATGTACATTGAAATATTCACATCACAGTCAACATTAATTTTAAAATGTTTAAACTACACAGTTATTGGTCATAAGTATTTCATAACGAGAATAAAATGACATGAAATACATCATTTCTGAGAAATAAAGAATACATTGACTTGACTTGACTGGACTTGTGCCGTAGCTCAGTGGCAGAGCGTTGACCTGACAAAGGGTTGAAAACAGGTTTGAATCCTGTAGTGGGCAAGATACAAAGTGGCCATTTTGACTGTCCATCTTAGCAGTATGAGTGCTGTGACAGTTCAGTGTTGACCTAGCACACTACCCCCTTCTCCCTGGGATGGTTGTCCATGTCTGCCGTATGGCCAATGACGGTGTAGACGTTACACTTCAGTGTTCAATCATTCTGACTATAACCTACACCAACACACCCAACCAGCACTAGGTCCTTATCCCTTATCCTTTGTCCATCCCCCCTCCTTCCCCTACCTCCCTTCCCACTAGCCTGGTCGCCCAGGATTGGATTGATTTGCATGGAGCGTTAGAACATGGGCCTGCAAGTGAACGCCTCATGGGGATTGAGTTAGATCTTGTATCGGCCAACGCCTTGTCAGCTCTTGACTTGCTAAGGCGCTATACTCCTATAAGGACGATTAATTAAAAATGTAACAAGTCACCAAGACACAAAATCAGTGCTGATTATGAAGAGGCAAGAAAGCCTACAGAGATTCATAGCCATTGGTTTCCATCCCGTTTTCAAGGTATAATAGCAAGCTTACACAGATACACAATGACAACACCACACTAACTATTGTTCATGATGACAACAGAGCAACCAATATCAATCACACACAACATACACACACACACAACACAACTACACACCCACACACACAACATAACTACATACCCACATACAACACAACAAAACTACATACCCACATACAACACAACAAAACTACATACCCGCTCGTAACAACCACACACAAGCTCGCATTCATAGCAAACCGAGTTTTTTCAACGAATGTATTATGTAGGAATCAGACATTGCTTTTTTTTATAATAGGAAAGAGCGCAAAATTCATCTAAATATCTAAGAGTCAGGTTCGAAACTTGCTCTTTCCGTCCACAAAGTTGACCTATCTCGTCCCTTATAAGAGACTAAATAGGTAAACGAGATTTTCTCCATTCCGGATAGAGCACTCCCATGTACTTAAAACACTCCTATGCACTAAAACAGCACTCCCATGTACTTAGCAGAGATGAGAATCCTAAAATGACAAAAAGGAGGAAAAATTCCAAAGTCTGTCGAGTGGCGAAGCCACGAGAGCGCGTACCTGCGAAGCAGGTACGCGATGCTAGAGGGGCCCGGGGGCATGCTCCCCCGGAAAATTTTTGAAAAGATGGTTAAAATCTATGCATTCTGAGCCTTATTTTATGGGGTCAGATCAGTTGTTTTTGTGGTACTAAAATGCTGTTGTTAGCTCTCCACAGTTCAACACATAGGCCTAATGAATTTATTTCAAACATCAGTTAAGCCTTGTATTAAACAAACATTCCTTTTGACTGCAGACAAGAATGGTTTAAATACCAATGACAAGACAAGGCTTTACCAATGCACATAATTACTGTCCAAAACAGAGTTGTACATTTATACATAGAATCAGTATGAAGCCTCACTGACACTCTTACTGTCACACCAAACAATAAAATCATAAATACCTCGATTGACTGTTCAAACAAGGTTTACAATTTCAAAATAATGTCTTGGAAAAACCACACCAAGGAAAGCAGAAATACGGATGGTTTCAGGCAGTAGTTCCTAAAACAGTTCTGATGCTATAATCATATATACATTATGAACAACTTCAGCCTTGAAGTCGTAGTCAGGCACTGAAGTCAGGCAGAAGTTTACAATTACGTCATGCACTAGGATTACAGTTCTTTGTGTATACAACATTCTCATGTTTTTTTGAAGAATTGTTAAAAGTATAAATAAAAACTGGCAGGTACCAACATGCTATACAGTCTGCACACACACAATTATTGAATGAACTATGTACATGTGCATGTATTTTATAACTGAAGCCAGGCAACTATCCAGTTCTTGCTTTCTTGGCTGGTGGCTTTTGACTTCTAATCTCACTTCTCTTCCTCACCAACACCTGAAGTCGGGCAGTCAGAGCTTTCTTATGAGCCAGTCTGGCTTGTTTCTCTGCCTCTGGATTCAACTCCACATTTCTTTCGATCTTTTTGTCCTTCAAACGAATTAAGACTGTTGTGTTCAACTTTTCTTCTAACCACTTAAAAAAGTTCCACTTGTTTTTTACACCACTGTAGATGTGGGTAGCAAGAGCCTTTTCTCCAGGATTTAGTTTTCGAAGCGTTTTACAAGTCGCGCTTTGTTCTAGACAATGGCTGATCAACCACGTGATGTTTTGGCTGTTCCATCGTTCGCACTACAACTCAGCGCAATGAGAAAGGGCTTCAAGCGCCTATTTGAGTGACGTCACTATCAGCAGGAGTGTCTGGGAACAGCCGGAATCTTATGCGCAGAAAAACGGGAGGCTTTGATACGCAACGTCACTTCCGTAATGCGATGGCTAGTATCTAAGAGAGCCCCACGTACGTTTACCAGGACACACGGAAGAAAGACATCGGGTTATCTCGGCTTTTTACGGCAGCTTGGTGGATCGACGAAAACGAAGTGAGAGCGAACCAAATGACAACAATCCGCATGGGAATAACGAGTGGGAATAAGCTGCGAGATCGAAAATCAACAACTCACCCTAATCATATACACTAAAATTTTCTCACCGGATTTAAACCGATCTAAAAAATGACCCTGGGACCTTCCGAAAGAGCGGATTTCCGCTAAAAAGCGGAAGATCCTCATCTCTGAATTAGAAAAAAGTGGGGATCTGGAATATAAAAAAAAGTGGGACGCAAGCTAAAAGCCCCGTTTTGTGCATACAAAGGCAAGTTTGGCACTCCATTTCTCCCCTAGTGGCCGTGCCAGGTTTTTTCGTATAAATAGTATCCCCACTTTCTAAAAATTGAGTGCTTTAAATTACCACTGTCACTGTCTTTCTCCTTTGTTCTTTCTCATTCCTACTCTGTTCTATCAATCTACTACTATACTATCTTCTTCGCTAGTTCAGTCACGTACCTTTTATTCTTGGAAACTCTTTCAAAACTCCTCATTTGTGTGAGGTCTGTTGGGTCAGCTTGGGAATATTGGATGCTTTCTGCCAAATGGTCACTAGGGCTACCTATGATATTATTTGTTGATATTTTATAATGTTTACATTCTATTTTATTTGTATAAACACGCGTTCGATAAATTAGCGTTCCCTGCGTATTGTAAATTGACTTGGTGGAATGCCTTCGGTGTTACTTTGGCAGATACTTTTAATATAGATCAGAGGCGAGTCCTTTTTCAAACAAGTTTTGGTTCTGATTTTGTGGTCCTGATTTGGCTTTTTACAGTTCCCTGGACCCTGTAAGAGATGAATAACTAACTAGCCCCATTTCTCCATGAATGCACGTTCACGCATGCAGACACACATATAGACACACAACTACATACCCACACACACAAAACACAATTCAACTATATACTCACAAACACATGCACACACACAACACAACTCAACTCACAAACACACACACACAAACACACACACACACAAACACACACACACACACAACACAACACAATAAAACTACCTACCCTCGCACAACAGACACACATATGACTTACGAGACAATCAGGACTAATAACCATCAGGCACACCACCCTTTCTGAAGTCGCTGGTGGCGTAAAGTTTGTTGTTGGTTCGCGAGATGGCCTGTACGATGGACTTGCCCAGCGCCACTTCGTGCACATCATGGCCCAGTTGGACCAGGCCGTTGATGATGGTGGGGTCAAATCCCGCCTCAAATTCCACGTAGCTGGGCAGCAGCTGATGGTGGAGACGAAGTGCCGATACAGCCTGATCCACATTATCCCCCAGCCACAACTCCCGCGCTGTGACGTAGGCTGTTGCCGTGGTGATTCTGGACCCTCCTGCCGCACCTACCACCAGCCTGACATCCCCGTTAGGGGAGACTATCACTGCAGGGCACATGGAGGACAGCGGGCGCTTGCCGGGCTTGATAAAGTTAGCTGGGGAGGGGCGAATGCCAAAGTTGTTAGTGATGTTGGGCGATGAGAAGTCGTCCATTTCATCATTGAACAATATCCCTGTCAGCATCCCGCGACGCTCTGACCCAAACCTGCAATAAGTCCACAATTTAGTCTATTTCTAATTTTTTTCAGACAATATTGTTGTATTTATTGCACTGTGTTGTGCTGTACTGTATTGTATTGTGCTGCAATGTAATGTATTTATGGTACGGTACTATGAAGCATGAAAACACATCACTTTTACTCCGTTTCCTTCATTCCTCCCTTCTTTATATTTTGGAGGTCCTGATTGGGCTCTTTGCAGTCTACTGGACCCTATACACAATGACTAACTAACTAACTTTCTACTTTGGAGGTCCTGATTGAGCTCTTTGCAGTCCGCTGGACCCTAAAAACAATGACTAACCAACTAACTTTCTACTTTGGAGGTCCTGATTGGGCTCTTTGCAGTCCGCTGGACCCTGTAAATAATGACTAACTAACTAACTTTCTACTTTGAAGGTCCTGATTGAGCTCTTTGCAGTCTGCTGGACCCTGTAAATAATGACTAACCAACTAACTTTCTACTTTCCTTTCCCATGCCCCCCCCCCCCCCCCCCCACCTTCCCCGCTCCCTCCCCCTAAAGAAAAGAAAATTATGTTCATTTCCATTTCTTCTCTTCAATTGTGTTGTAGGACTAGAGGCTGGGTGATGGAGGAAGTCAGAGGTACTAGGTAATCTTTTCTCACTTCTATGTACAGCACTACATCACTTCTATGTACAGCATTACATCACTTCTATGTACAGCACTACATCACTTCTATGTACAGCACTACATCACTTCTATGTACAGCACTACATCACTTCTATGTACAGCACTTCATCACTTCTATGTACAGCACTACATCACTTCTATGTACACCACTACACAACAAACAGCTCAAAGTGTCTTCAACAGTTAAAAGTCTACTTCGATGCGATGCAAGCGATATAATTGTGCAATCCAATGCAAGGCCTAATTATTGCTGTATGCCCATACAGCTTTCTGCTAAAGCAAGGTCTGACCTGGCATTGACAGTACTAGTTACAGACACCGCATTGCCGGCACCATCCACCACTGACAGATGGGCGGTGCTTGTGGTCAGCTGATCGTAGTACGTGGGGCCGTAATATGACATGTTGTGCGTGGAGTTGTCCGTGATCTGAGCTCTAATGGCATCTGCATAGGCACGCGACGTCAAGTTTGCCACAAGCTGTCAAAACATAGGTGCATGAGGTCAAAGTTATTACAAACGACAGTAAAAAGTACGAAACAGCAATATAGGATACACTGTTGAGTGACAGTATAAACTAAGGTTTAGCCTGGATACGCATACCTTCCATAGCACAGACTGTAACCATCCTGAACTTGGTGTTGTAGACAACCGAGTGTCAGCCATGCCAACACAGCAAGCTAAGCACCATCCTTCAACACCTCTATGTGGGACCTTTACAGTGGGAGAGAAAACTGTCACATCTGCATTCATCTGAGCAGTGCAGTGACAGCTAACAGGTGCAGCGGGGAAAGGCAGGAAGAAGCCATACACAGCAGAGCCATTAGGAAAATAAAATAACGGTTTTGATGTGTTGCAGCACACCCACAATCTTCTCCTTCAAAGCAGAACTTAAAGACTCCTCTCTTCTTGTCTTCCATTGCTCATTAACCATCGTCCACAACAATGGTCCATTCCGCACGGTCTCTACCAACCCACAACTGCCATATCTTCAATAAAGCTTGTATATATTTATTTTGTTTTCATATGTTTCTCTTTTCTTCTTGCCCCCTTTCTTCTTCATTTTTTATTGTCATGAGAATTGCACATTGAACCAAGTCTTTCTAACAAACAGTGCTATGTAAATATCATCATCATAATCATCATCATTATCATTTTTATTATTACTATTATTATCATTATTATTAATGCTATTAATATTACTATTATTATTATTATCATTATTATTATTACTTACCAGGTCAAATAGAGGCCCACAAAGGACTGGACCCAAACACATTTACAACTAGAAATAAATGACACGTTTATACTTACTCACCCCAGTAACATTAACAAAATGTTCGTCAGCCAGGTCAGTGCGCTTGGCGTAGGCAAACTTGAAGGTCTCGATGATGCGATGCAGAGTGCGGACTGTGGCCTTTGGAGTGCTGAGATCTGATGCTGTCAGATTGTACCCTGGTACAAAAAACTGCACCACATCAACACTTTGTCCCCAAAATTGTGAAATATCAAAGTGTAAATTATCCATTCTGTTATGTTTCAGACGAGCATGATAGATACGATCATTTTGTTTTGCAAGGCATGCAATGACAGAGTGTATTTACCTTTGATTTGATTTTGCGTTGTTGCTAGAGGAAATTTTATATAATGTTGATAATTTTCATCCGCCGATATAGTTGAGAATTTTCTAGAATTACTTTTTTACTATCGACCAAAGCTTCGCGATAAATCTAGTGATAGCTAAGCGATTCTTCTACCTAAATAAGGTTATATGACATAAGACAGTGCATAGTTCCAGGGAGGAGTTTTATTTTCATTGGGTGTTATTGCATCATGCTGGAATGTTCAAACTTTTTCTCGTTTGCAGAGAGGTTATATAAGTAACGCGCTGTCTGATTGTGAGAAAGAGTGATTGATAGAATTTGTGATGATTTTTGGTGACGATTTTTGAAGTGATTTTCGGAAAGTGATCTTGTATACAGTTGTTTATGTTTGCTGAATAAAGTTGGAAAACTTCATACAACGACTCCTGCCTTGTTGCTGAGTGAACAGGCTGCGTGGATAAACAAATCTGAGCTACACTTATCAAGATTCAAGCATCGGGGCTGAATCAACCATTGATAAAATAACAACAGTGTAACACATTCAGATAAACCAAACAGCATTGCATCAACACTTTGTCCCCAACATTGTGAAATATCAAATATCAAATTATTATTTCTACAGGTTAAATAAAGGTTTTATCCTAACCTTTCAGTGCTAAGAGAAAGAGACCCGATGGGCCTCCTTTTATCAGAGCCTGCTTTATGAGGATGGTGCATAGCTCCTCTCCCTGGTTACTTTACATGTCAGGTTCTGCAAAGTCAGGTTCTACACACAGTCAGGGTCTACATACAGTCAGGGTCTAAACGCAGTCAGGTTCTACACACAGTCAGGCTCTACACACAGTCAGGTTCTATCATGTTCTGCACAGTCAGGCTCTGCACACAGTCAGGCTCTACACACTGTAAGGTTCCACATAAAGTCAGGTTCCACACACAGTCAGGGTCTACACACAGTCAGGGTTTCCACACAGTCAGTTTCCCATGCACTGCTGAGAGGCTTGGGTGGTGTTGGGCATTGTTCGGATCCCTCGGCCCTTCAATAGCACCATCCATACTCTTTTACCCAAGTAATACTTGCACTTGACAATGCTTAACCTTTAAACAGGAGTGCCCTTTTCTCATCACTAAGAAGCTGCTGCATCATGCATCAGATCTGTATAAACAATAGACCTGCTTTACAACTGACAGATGGAATTAACTATCATCATCATCATCATACTGACCATCAAGCACATTGAGTATGAAAGAGAGAATAACACCGCTGGATGGAGGATGAGGGGTGAAAACTCTCAATCCATCATCCAGAGTTATCTTAATGGTTTCCGTGAGCAATGGCTGGTAATTCTCCAAGTCTGTTCTGCTGATTATGGACCCTGCCACATGTAACAATAAATAAACAGATAAAAAATAAAATAAGAAAATAGATAAATAATGAAACAAAGAAATTAAAAAACAACTAAATAATGTATTGCCCTATAATATCCTAAAACTCAAAGGGCGTTGCTGCACCACAGATGATCATTTAACCAGCATACTCCATCTTTCTCTGTCTTCAGCAACCCCCACAGCTTCGCTCAGTGTCAAGCCAGTCCATTTTCGAACCAGTGCAGTCCTCCACAACAGCGCCATCTGGAACTGGTTCAGAACAACAATCGGCGTGCACCAAGGATGCCTACTCTCTCCAACACTCTTCAACATCTTCCTTCAAATAATGTCTTGATTAAATAACAAATGAACATTTCAAAAGTAAATAACTGAGTGTTTAATGCCTTATCAGTACTTTGAATGTCTTTATGTTTCCTTTCTTGCGTTTCATTTTTTGGTTATTTAATACAGGCTTTAAAAAAAAAATTAAGTACTTGCTGTTCAGTCTTTACATGTAACAACTTGGAGAGAGGCAGAGCATGATTCAGAAAAGCTTGACAAATACATCGTCAGTTGTGCAGATGTGGAGAGAGGTGTAAGAATAAACCATGGAACGTTGGACAACCGAGCGGCGAGTTTGCGTCGCACGATATTGTTTTTAAATTTTATTTATATTTGATGACTGGGCAAATAACGCTAATCATATTGGATGCTATGTACATGCTTTTCCCAAATGACCAATCAGGCCAAAGAACGACGACCTGTACGAAGGTACAGGTTCACTTGTTTCACCCACTGTCACATCATTTATATATAAATATTTATACTGTTTTTTCTTCCTGGGTTTTAGTTTTACCGGGCATATAAATACCTGTGAATAGGTTTTTGCTATTCTATATCTGTCTTTTTTGTCATTTATGTACATAGTTGTAAATAGTCTATTTCTGTCTTTTTTGTCATTTGTGTACATAGTTGTAAATAGTTTTTACCTTTACTGTTCCGTCTTTTGGTGTATCGTAGCAAAAGTGATGTTTGATCGAGTGCATGTATTTTTTATGTAATGACTATGTAAAGCATGGTGAGTCTGGTCATAGGCTGAAGTACCCGCTATATAAAAATCCGTTATTATTATTATTATTATTATTATTATTATTATTATTATTATTATTTCATTTGTTAACACTTTAGATTGACTGCATTCAATGCCATTACTGAAGGAAGGAGGAAACTGGACTACTGGAACAAATGCCAAAGATCTCAATAGTCTCCTACCTAAGTCACATAGTTTTGGCCATCTGCGGGAATTGAACCTGTAACCCTTGACATAAACTACAACAGCAAAGTCCATATCATTCACATGTTCTTTATGGAACCCCAAAATGAGTGCCCAGAAAAACCAACATGAAAGGGTGACATTAAAATGCTAAGTAATACCGACTTTCATCTTTCTATGCTCTCGACCTTGAGATGACATTGATCTAGCCTGTTCCAAATACACTCATGTACTATCAAATAAATATAGCAAATGTCACATTATGCAAACAAAAAATGGTAACCTTGGGATGATCTTGACCTTCAGTGACCTTGACTCTTACGTGATCTCTCATGCATGTTTAATCAAATAACCCAATGTTGTTGCATACTATGGATTAAACAAACAGCCATTCCACTATTATTTTTATGTTTTTGCAAGGTCTAAAATGACCTTGACCTTCAAGATCAACTAAAAAATGGAACATATATCAAAGATCAATCTATCATCACTGATTACAACAAGTTTAGACTTTATACCTCTCATAGTTCAGGATTAAGATCACTTCAAAGTACCTATACAAACCGACTTTGGACAGCTCCAGTGATCTTGACCTTGGAGTGAGGTTGGCCAAAGTATGTGTGTCTCATTGATATATATCATGCATCAAAGAATCATAAGTTCAATATTAATGACCTATTAAAAAAAAAGTGAAAAATGTACGAAAAATTGTCATTGACTAACATTTGATGACCCTGTGACACTGACCTTTGAAGTGAAGTCATACATTCACTGATCATTTTTGATGTCTCATGGGTAAACATCATTACAAAGTTTGGTTGTGTTAGTTAAAATAGGCTCTGAGTATTTAGCCACATAAGGTTTTGGCACAGATGGCAGACAGACAGACGGATGGACTTTTTTAAATATCATTTTTGGACTATTACAACTCATCTCCCACAGATTTGCGAAAATCTGGAAATTTGTTTGTGGGGGTGAATACACAGACTCACACTGCAATACATGTGAGTCAAACCCTGTGACTAACCAAATGTGCCAAATGCTTTGTTAGTTTATTTAGAATTAAACTGTTGCCAGGAAAGTAACAGACAGTGAAGACTACATTTCTTGTAGAACAGTCAGTATGTTGTCTGTAAGACTGCCATTGTAGAAGGCTGCCTCTCTCTCTCTCTTTGGCAATAGGGCTATATATTTATGGACTGGCCTAAACCCAGTACCTATCTGATGTAGATCAGCCAATATGTTGTCAGCATAAACCTTATACCTATCTGATGTAGATCAGCCAGTATGTTGTCAGCACAAACCCTGTACCTATCTGATGTAGATCAGCCAGTATGTTGTCAGCATAAACCTTATACCTATCTGATGTAGATCAGCCAGTATGTTGTCAGCATAAACTTATACCTATCTGATGTAGATCAGCCAGTATGTTGTCAGCATAAACCCTGTACCTATCTGATGTAGATCAGCCAGTATGTTGTCAGTAAGACTGCCGTTGTAGAATGCTGCCTCTCCCTCCTTGGCGATAGTGGTCAGAGTGTGAGCAAGCTTTGGCAGTCGCAGTAGTTCCCCCTCCATGTAAACGTCTCCTGTGGCAGGATTTATGTAGGCATCGCTGTCAACAGACACACATACCTTTCACTGTCAAAAACAGTACAGGGGAAAAAAGGCTGTAATGTCAAGAAAGTCGAGAACTCAAACATAAAACAATGAAAAGGACAGACAACCGTGGCCAAAACCAAATTGAATAGCAATTTTGTGGAAAGTGCAGAATCACCAGCCAGCGATAACCAATTCCACTATCGTATTGTTGTGATTGCCTGCCCTTATTTGTCCCCTTAGTGACTGCCTGCCCCTATTTGTCCCCTTTGTGATTGCCTGCCCCTATGTGTCCCCTTAGTGATTGCCTGCCCCTATGTGTCCCCTTTGTGATTACCTGCCCCTATTTGTCCCCTTTGTGATTGCCTGCCCCTATGAGTCCCCTTTGTGATTGCCTGCCCCTATGTGTCCCCTTTGTGATTGCCTGCCCCTAAGTGTCCCCTTAGTGATTGCCTGCCCCTATGTGTCCCCTTTGTGATTACCTGCCCCTATTTGTCCCCTTAGTGATTACCTGCCCCTATGTGATTGCCTGCCCCTATGTGTCCCCTTTGTGATTGCCTGCCCCTATGTGTCCCCTTTGTGATTGCCTGCCCCTAGGTGTCCCCTTTGTGATTGCCTGCCCCTATGTGATTGCCTGCCCCTATGTGTCCCCTTAGTGATTGCCTGCCCCTGTGTCCCCTTAGTGATTGCCTGCCCCTATGTGTCCCTTTTGAGATTACCTGCCCCTATGTGTCCCCTTTGTGATTGCCTGCCCCTATGTGTCCCCTTTGTGATTACCTGCCCCTATGTGTCCCCTTTGTGATTGCCTGCCCCTATGTGTCCCCTTAGTGATTGCCTGCCCCTATGTGTCCCCTTAGTGATTACCTGCCCCTATGTGTCCCCTTAGTGATTGCCTGCCCCTATGTGTCCCCTTTGTGATTGCCTGCCCCTATGTGTCCCCTTTGTGATTGCCTGCCCCTATGTGTCCCCTTTGTGATTACCTGCCCCTATGTGTCCCCTTTGTGATTGCCTTCCCCTATGTGTCCCCTTTGTGATTGCCTGCCCCTATGTGTCCCCTTAGTGATTGCCTGCCCCTATGTGTCCCCTTAGTGATTACCTGCTCCTATGTGTCCCCTTAGTGATTGCCTGCCCCTATGTGTCCCCTTTGTGATTGCCTGCCCCTATGTGTCCCCTTTGTGATTGCCTGCCCCTATGTGTCCCCTTTGTGATTACCTGCCCCTATGTGTCCCTTTTGTGATTACCTGCCCCTATGTGTCCCCTTTGCTAACTTGCTTAACCAACTCACTCTCCATCACTGAACCACATTTAGCAAACATGCCTATGTTCCCACAACTCCATGTTCCCATGGCTCTAAGTTTTCATGTTTTGATGTTCTCATAGCTCCATGTTCCCATGGCCCTAAGTTTTCAAGTTTTGATGTTCTCATATCTCTATGTTCCCATGGATCTAAGTTTTTATGTTTTGATGTTCTCATAGCTCCATGTTCCCATGGCTCTAAGTTTTCATGTTTTGATGTTCTCATAGCTCCATGTTCCCAAAGCTCCATGATCCCACAGTTCTATGTTTTCACAGCTCTATCTTCCCAAGGTTCTATGTTCCAATGGCTCCCTACATTCCCACAACTCAATTGTCACGTCACCGGAATGGGCTAGTGACTTCAGCTCACACAACGAGTGAGAGGATGCAAACTCAACTAAAAGAAACTAACACAAAAGCCAGATGCACATTTATATCCTCATTTATTTAACGAACACATACAGGAGAATGGGAAATCTAACCCAACCCCAACCCTTATTCGGACCCACAACCCCAACAATTAACAAACAATTACCTCCCTTGTCTAACTCCTAACCCCTGACACTGTACATAAGATGCGAACACAATCAAGATACAATAATAATATGAAAATAAAGATGCAGTAATTACACTGATGGCTTAAGTGTACAAAACAAAACCTTGAAGAAATGTATTTAGTAAATAGTAAACACTTTATACACAGATTATCTGTCCGATCTCCAACACAGGTTTAATTAAATTGTCTGAAAGTACTACTTCAAGAAAATTCACCAACTCAATCAACCTATTGTAGACTGTCGAATGTCACTGTTTATATATATTTAAGTGCGTGTAATGTACGTATGATTGAGGGTGTATGTAAAGCCCTGTGCACTGCGACCCCAGTAGAAGTGGTCCCCCAAGCACGTCGTCTTGCCTTCTCCTGCAGGTGGGAGTAGAGGTGGGACGGAGTAAGCAGCACGAAGTATGTAGAACGAAGAACGAAGTTTGTAGAACAAAAGTATGAAGTCGGTGCAACAGAAGCGGAAGTAGTGGAACCCAGACAGGTAGAACAAACGTAGTAGTAACAGCAAGCTAGGAGTAGTAGAAATCGTAGTAGAAAACGTAGTAGATATCATAGGCCCAATCTGGTCAACAAATAAACTGTCTTAGAAAACTACCTCAACATGTAAACAATACATGGGAAATAACTCCTTCCGCCCTCCGCCATCTTGACCTGTTTATTTATGCATCATAACATTTCATAATCTTTTAATAATTTATATAACATCCCACGAACATGATTATTTACACAAATACAAATGCATATTATAATTTAATTTCTAATCAACAATCTTGATTCTTTTGATTGATTGATTGATTGTTGCTTTAGGTCCAGCGGACTCTTCCGAGCCAAATCAGGACCGGACAACCACCGATCCGCATAAAAGATCTGCTGAAACAACCCTAGTAAGAAAATTGAATGCCCTCCACCGGCCAGTCACTTTACAATAAAGACATCCCACGCAGGGGACGGCTGAGGCTTTACCCCAACTACTCGAACCCCCGGTTACAAAAACAAAATAGAATACAAACATCATTATAAATTATCAACAAAACATATACATATAAAATGCCTATATTGCTAAATAATAACATCATAGGAAGCCCTAGTGACCACCCGGCAGAAAGTGTCCAACATTCCCAAGCTGATCCAACAGACCTCATACACAAACAAGGAGTCTTGTCCAGGAAGAGTTTTCAAGAAAAAAGGTAGGTGACTGGTCTAGCGAAGAAGAAGATAGTATAGCAGAGTGATAGGACAGAGCAGGAATGGGAAAGAGTAAATGAGGAAGACAGCGACAGTGGGAATTTAAAGCACTAAATTTCCAGAAAGTGGGGATACTATTTATACTGAAACCCCCCGGCACCCCAACGGGGGTACTGTTGCCGCAGTGAATTGGTCATGCCTACAAAGTCAAGACAGGTTTTCAACTGGGGCTTTCACTTTTTCCTTTATAGGTTAGAACAATCTACAGTGGCAAGATTGCTCATGACCCCAAGGGGTAATCTTGATTCATCCTCTCTGTCATATTCATAATATATAACACAACGTCACCCTTGACCTTATTTTTATCACTCCTCTCGCTTTCATCACCCCTCTGGCATACTATAATACATCGTCACCCCTCTCTCTCTCATATTATCACCCCTCTAGCCTGCCATAATGCATCGTCACACATGACCTCATTTTGGCAACAACATCAACAACATTATTCCATTTAACATCTTCATCAAGAAAATCATATAAAAATGCTATTTATCAAAATATATCACTTTCCCCTCATCCATCATTCACGTACGCATGCTCAGAGTGAATAGACACTACGGAACTAGAATACTGGGCATAAACTCACCTTCAGTTTCCCGGCGCTCAACACCACAACACAACATGATACAACACAATCTGTAGAGAGTAGGTGGTTCGTTACTGTCTTATTATGATTTACTAGGGCACCCTAACACTTGCAAAATGCTAGGTCTTGGGAGGTCTCTAAACAAAGAGAGCACACCCTTAGAACATCACTCAACACAAGATCACACAGCACTGTGGCAGCAAAAGTCCTCCTCAATTACTATAAATTTAATTTTCTATAATAATTGTCACAACTCATTGGTCATTCTTGTACGTATTAAGGCACAAGACTTTGGGTGGTTCCAAACACAAAACACAGCCCTTAAAAACGAACCATACACTTATCCTATGATAGTGGAAGTTACAGTCTCTCCAATAGTCATCTAATCACAAAGACTACCGCCTCAAATCTGCCAGTACTACCGCTTTCTTCCCAGTCCACAGTTCAAGGTACCAAGCTCCGTTCAACTTATAATAGCTATCGAGCACGTGAAAAACCTAATTCCTGACTTACACTATGCATTCCAAAACACTGATTCAAACTTTGCACATCGCACTCTCGGAGATATGAAACTCTATACTATGTACAACCTGACACAGCATAAACTTAGCGTGCGTCAAAACTTGTGCTGTCACATCAATCTTCCCATTCAATTTGTCCATGGCTCTATGTTCCCACAGTTCTTACTTCAAATAATAACTGACCTTAGAGAAGGCTCTGCTTTAATTATGCTCCGTTTGTCCACAAAAGCATCGGCCAGAGACTTGGGTACTCTGAAGCCCAACTGTGCCATATCTATGGCTGGCTTGAACAACTCTTCCCAAGGGAGGCGACCGAAAGCCTGATGTGCAATCCAATAACCTCTTATCTCCCCTGGCACTGCAATGCTCAATGCACCTGGGTAAAAAAATAATTTTTATTTAAAAAAAATTTTCTGTTCACTTTTTAAAACAACAAAATTACAAAGGTATCTAGCTGATGGCATATTTATCAGGCAAAAAGTACTTTACATCATGTCATTTCTAGCACAAAACAAACTTAAGATAAGATATGAATATTTATTCACCAAGTAAAAACGTTACAAGGATTTTGGTGTGGCATGACAACAATGAAATACATCCTTTCTTGCACAGTCACACATGCATTCATCGTGTCATACACTTCATTGGCATTCAACATGCATACAGCATTAAAGGATAGGTAAACAATGTTAAACATACATCAGTCATATAAAGTTATGGAGTCACACACACCCTGCAAGTAAAACAAAATGCAGCAGTAAAACAATTTAACAGCATTAAATTAAATGATGAGAATGATTAAGAATGTTAAGCTTCACATCCAAATCTACACACACCACAACACAACACACACACACGCACACACACACACACAGCATAGCATACTCCTATTGCACAAGGTACAAATCAAGCAATGGATGTGAGTTTCCAGTTTATACAGATCATTCCATGGTTGGTGATGTACCGAGGACAGCATCTGGGAAGAAACTGTTTCTGAATCGAGAAGTTCTGGCTCTTAAAGCACGGAACCGACGGCCAGAGGGCAGAAGCTCGAAGAGACTGTTGGCAGGGTGCGATGGATCGCAGACTATCTTTCCCGTTTTCCGTTTCATTCACGTTGTGAATATGGAGCCGACAGATGGAAAGTCGCAACCAGCTATATTGGAGGCAGTCTTAACAATGTGCTCGAGCTGTTTCTTTTCTATCGCGGTTGTGCTGCCGTACCAGACAGTGATAGAGAAGCACAAAATGCTCTCTATCACCCCGCGATAGAACTGTGCCATAATTTTACTAGACATACCAAACTTTCGCAGCTGTCTCAGAAAGTGGAGACGCTGTTGGCACTTTTTCACAATAGACGTGGTGTTATTATTCCAACTCAGGTCGCTCGAGATGACGGAACTGAGAAATTTGAACAAATCGACCTGCTCAACGGTTTCCCCATTGATGACAAGGGGCAATACCAGGACCTTTATTCGGCGAAAGTCGATCACAACCTCCTTTGTCTTCGAGACGTTCAGTTCCAGGTCGTTGTCCGAGCACCAGCCAACCATTCTCCGAACCTCGTCCCGATACGCAGTCTCGTCCGTATCAGAGATCAGACCTTCAAGGGTAGTGTCATCGGAAAATTTCAACATTTTCACAAATGGGGTTGCAGATACACAGTCATTTGTGAACAGAGTAAAGAGTAGTGGAGAGAGAACGCATCCTTGTGGAGCGCCAGTGTTCAGTGTTACAGAGGCAGAGAATGAGTTGTTGAGTCTGACGACCTGAGGACGGTCTAGAAGAAAGTCAAGAATCCAGTGACAGATAGAGGGGTGAACATTGAGTTGAGAAAGTTTGTCAAAGCTTGTGAGGGATGATCGTGTTGAAAGCACTGGAGTAGTCAATAAACAAAACTCTGGCATAGGTACGTGGGGTCTCCAAATGCTGCAAGATGAAGTGCAGGCCAAGAGCGACTGCATCACCAACTGACATGTTCGCTTGGTAGGCAAACTGGAGTGGGTCAAGCAAGTGACCCGTGGAGGCCTTCAGGTAGTGAAGGACAAGCTACTCCAAAACCTTCATGACAACAGATGTCAGCGCCACGGGGCGGTAGTCGTTCAGCTGGGTGACCTTGGATTTCTTAGGAACAGGGACAATCGCGGACGACGTGAAGCACCGCGGCACTGACATCTGCTGTAGGGAGATGATGAAGATGTCGGTGAAGACAGGAGCAAGCTGGTCAGCACAGGACCTCAAGGCAGCTGTAGACACGTGGTCGGGACCAGAAGCTTTCCTGGGATTCTGCCTCTGGAAGAGACGCTTCACCTCCGCCTCCTGAACGCTGAAGGGCGGCGTCACAGCCGCCGCGTCTTCAAGAAGCAGAGGACGGTAGCCAGGAGTGGGGTTCTTCTGGTCAAACCTGCTGTAAAACAGGTTTAATCTATCCGGGAGCTCCGGGTCTGGGTCGTCGTGGGTTGATGCCCTCTGCTTGTAGCCAGTGGCCCGCTGCAGGCCCTGCCACACCTCTCGTGTGTTGTTGGAGGAGAACTGGTCCTCGATCTTCTTCCTGTAGGTCACCTTCGCTCTGCTGATCTCACGGCCTAGCACAACCTTGGCTTTCCTGTACTGCTCCCGATTGCCGTTATTAAAGGCCTCGTTCTTACAGTCAAGTTTTACCTTGACCGAGCGGCTGAACCACGGCTAGCTGTTGCCAAAGATCCGGACGGTCATGGTAGGAACACAGGCCTCCTCAAAGAAGCCTATGTACGACGTCACTGCATCTGCGTATTCGTCCAGGCTACTGCTGGTCTCTAAAAAACACTCCAGTCCTTCACCTCTAGACACCCTTGCAGCACCTCCGTCGACTCCCTGGTCCACATCCTGACCCTCTTGGTGACAGGCTTCACAGCCTTCAATCTCTGGTGATAGGTCAGAGTGAGCAGAACCATAGCATGGTCTGACTCCCCCAAGGGAGCCCTTGTAGTAGCGCGATAGGCAGACTTCAGCGTAGTGTAGCAGTGATCAAGAGTGTTCTCTCCTCTAGTGGCGCAGTGCACATGCTGATAGTACCGAGGCAAAGTCTTATGCAGGTTCGTTTGGTTGAAGTCGCCGAGTATGATGATAGAACTATCAGGAAAGGCAGACTCGGCAGCAACAACATGCCTAGACAGTTCACTGATCACAGCAGTAGCATTGGCGCCAGATGGTATATACACAGCGATGAGAATGCAGGAGGAAAATTCATGAGGGGAGTAGAATGGTCTGCAGTTGATAGTAAGATGTTTGAGGAAGGGAGAGCACGACTGAGAGAATACTTTTGTGTCCGCGCACCATGTTTACCATGAAACAAACACCGCCGCCATCCTCCTTCTCTGACTGCACAGGCAAACGGTCCGCTCTGCATATCGTGAAACCAGGGGGAGTAACCACTGCGTCAGGCTTGTCTTGTTTCAGCCATGTCTCAGTCAAACACACAACAGAAGAGTCCCTAAATTCCCGATTAAAAGTAAGCAGATTAAAAAGTTCATCAGTCTTGTTGTTGAAGGATCGTACGTTGGCAAGAACGACCGCAGGGAGAGAAGGGCGGTGGGCGCGTCGACGAAAGCGAACCAAGACACCACCGCGGCTACCCTGTTTTCGTGTCGTGCGCATGTGCTCTGCTTCGCCGGTACGCCATTTTGAACTGTTCGACTCGGAGGCAACAAAATCCTCCGATGTGTAAAAATGTGGCATGTACTCACAGTTGGATGTGGCAAGAATGTTTATTAGGTCCTTACGGCTATATACAACAACACTTTCAATCCCTACACACAACACAGCAACAATCAGCTGTCGCCATATGACCAATCATGAACAACACACTTGCGAGTGGCAAAGGGTTCATATGGCATATGTTGATTTTTAATATCATCCCTCTTCTGTAATGTAAGTATATGGCTGCATATAATATGCACATAAATGTTTATATTAGATGGTTAGTGGATGAGTGCTAATGAATTAAACAATACAACAGCTTGCATTTGTTCATATGTTCCAGAATACCCGTTTGTCTGTCTGTGCATAGGTGTGTGTATATGGGTGCGTGCGTGTGTGTATGTGTATGTGTGTTTGTAAGAATTCATGTATGTGTGTGTTTATGGGAGCGATGCAATGACATTATGGTCAAGATCTTTCAATTAGTATTCCTAATATCATAAGTGGCCGACTCATAATATATTTTCTGTTTATGTATAACTTAATATTTGCTAATTTATTGCCTTTATTTTGAAAGTTGCATATGCATTAAAAATGTAAACATTAGTTTTTTTTAGAACATGTAGCATTGTAGACAGGTAACATGTTTACAATCAATTCATTTTCAAATCTGTTCTGCAAATATGTTAATAAGTGCATGCATGTCTGACGGTATATTTTAGCATTTTGTGCACAATACCCCAAAATATTGGGGTTACACAGAGTTGGAGGGTCAGTAACAAAATGTGTCAGTTACAAAATGTTGAGGTTACACAGAGTTAGAGTTACAGATTTTGCAGTTACACAGAGTAAGATTGCTAAGAGTTACATTTCAGCAAAAAGTCCAACTGACCTACGGCAGAAGCATTAGGATGGCCCTCAAACATGGTTTCATTGGCCAGGGCAGGAGCTGTCTCACGGGCATCCACTGCAACCGCTGTGCCTGTGGTTCTGTGGGAATAAACATAAGTCGTCATTATCCTTATCCTTGTCATCAGTATCATCCTTCATGCATCATCAGCGAGGGAGACTAATGACAGGACATCTCACTCCCTCCTTATGATTTAAAACGCTTCAGGAAAACCTGAACATTTAGCATTGTGGATTGAATGGTATGATCAATCAGACTGCTGGAAAAACTGAGTTTAATTATTGTTGTTCACTCAAAATGTGTAGCCTGGTCAGATTGAGATACATTATTACGTATGAATAGCTTTGGAGATTAAACAAATTACAAAATCATAAGGAAAGAGCAGAGACAGCAGTCATAGACCTATCCTATCCTATCCCGTAACTCAAAGGTCATTGGGGCACCACAGATGATTGTTTAACCAGCGTAATCCATCTTTCTCTGTCCTCAGCAACCCTCGTGGTTTTGCTCAGTGTCAAGCCAGTCCATTCTCGAATGTTGTCCTCCCACCTCTTTTTCTGTCTCCCTCTTCTTCTGCCTCCTTGCACCATGCCTTGCAGGATGGTCTTTGCAAAGTCTAATGATCTGGTGGCGTGGCCATGCCATCGGAGTTTCCATTTCTTCACCACTGTGAGCATGCCATCGTGTTTTCCAAAGGCTTGTGTGATGGTCTGTCGGACTTCGTCGTTGGTGATGTGCTGGGTATAGGAAATGCCCAGAAGTCTTCTGTAGCACCTCATCTCCATGCTTTGTATTCTTCGTTGGATATCTGCTGTGAGGGTCCATGTGTCGCAAGCATATAGGAAGATGGAGATGACAAGGGAGCGCAGCAGCCTTATCTTGGAATGTAGAATGATGGTCCTGTCTTTCCAAATGGGCTTCAACCTTGTCAGGGCAGCAGTTTGTGCGATCCTGGAGAAAACTTCCTGTCTGATACAATGGCTCCTAAATATTTACTGTGTTGAGGGATTGGCCTTGGACTTTGATGTCCATGTTGATGCATTTGGTATTGTTGGTCATCATGTTGGTCTTCTCTGCACTTATTTCCATTCCATAAGCTCTGGAGGTGGTGTCAAGCCTCTGTACAAGCTGTTCTTGTTCCTCTCCAGCCAATCCATCCATGTCATCCGCAAAACGGAGGTTGGAGATTGCTCCTTAGACAGGCTAGACAAATTATCAGGTGTTGTCTGGAGTTCACAGCAGCACACAAGAGGAAATTTTGAAAGGCAGAATGTCTCAGGCTTTGGAGAAACTGTGGAAATACATGAGCCAAGTTTACTGTGTCTCACCAGCCACCCTACCACTGAAGATGTTCTTACAGTAGAAACAGCTGTCTAACAAATACAACTGAGACATAATGTCAAAACTATATTGCACAGTGGTAAAAGAGTAGCACAGTGAAAGTTATGGTTTTCAATGGTGGTGTAGTGCAGCAGTAAATCTTCATCTTTACATTCTATGGGGAGACAATTAAACCCCAGTTGTTCTTCCTTCACACTTAAAACAAAATGGAGTTAAAAGTAATGAGTGAGTGTAAGCCATACTTGTTGTAGATGGTCATGAAGAAGCCTCCCCCTATGCCCATGGACTGAGCATCAGCAAGACCCATACACAGCAAGCTGGCGATGGCAGCGTCCACAGCATTGCCTCCTGATTGCAGTATGCGTCTGAACACAGCACCATTTTCTTTAAAAACTTGCCTGTTTTCACAGAGAGAGAGAGAGAGAGAGAGAGAGAGAGAGAGAGAGAGAGAGAGAAAGAAAGAGAGAGAGAAAGAGAGACAGAGTGAGAGAGAGAGTGAGAGATAAAGAGAGAGAAAGTGAGAGTAGCAACAGTTAATATCTGGCAACAGCGACTGCCGGCTTGAAACACTCAGTTGATAGTGAACATGAAGAGATAGTGGATTATATTGAAGTCAATCTTTACATCAACTATCAAGGCATCTAGTGCCTAAAACCTTGGGCAGCTCTTTGGACTAGCCAGTGCCCTGCATAGCCACACATACTTTACTGTAACAAAGACCCAGTTAACCCGCTTGAAAATAATAATAATAATAATAATAATAATAATAATAATAATAATAATAATACAGGATGCTATCACGCACTGTTCTTCAATAGAACTCAAAGCGCGGTGATCTGAAAAGATGGCTATTACAGAAGCCGGAACAGAAATTCAATTTTAATTTGAGAAAATTTAGATTGACTGCAGCCAATATCTTTATTGAAGGGGAGAGAAAACTGGAGTACCCGGAGAAAACCCTTGGTGTCCTGAAAAGTATCGTACATAAGCCATATAAGTTTGTCCCAAGCGGGGTTCGAACCTCTGCCTTTGACATAGCAGACCAGCTCTCTGTCCACTGAGCTACAGAACACCCCAATTGATAATATCATGCAGCAAATGTCTGCATGATATTGTGTAATGACAAGTGACACCCCAATTGATAACATTGTGCAGCAAATGTCTGTATGACATTGTGTAATGACAAGTGACATCCAAGTTATACTATTGTGCAGCAAATGTCTGCAAGACATTGTGTTATGACAAGTGACACCCCAATTGATAATGTTGTGCAGCAAATGTCTGCATGACATTGTGTAATGACAAGTGACACCCCAATTGATAATTTTGTGCAGCAAATGTCTGCATGATATTATGTAATGACAAGTGACGCCCCAATTGATTACACTGTGCAGCAAATGTCTGCATGACATCGTGTAATGACAAGTGATGCCACAATTGATAATATTGAGCAGCAAATGTCTGCATGATATTGTGCAATGACATATGACACCCCAATTGATAATATTGTGCAGCAAATGTCTGCATGACATTGTGTAATGACAAGTGACACCCCAATTGATAATGTTGCGCAGCAAATGTCTGCATGATATTGTGTAATGACAAGTGATGCCTCAATGTATAATGTTGTGCAGCAAATGTCTGCATGACAATGTGTAATGACAAGTGACGCCCCAATTGATAACATTGTGCAGCAAATGTCTGCATGACATTGTGTAATGACAAGTGACACCCCAATTGATAATATTGTGCAGGAAATGGCAGCATGATATTGTGTAATAACAAATGACACCCCAATTGATAACATTGTGCAGCAAATGTCTGCATGATATTGTGTAATAACATGTGACTCCCCTATTGATAACATTGTGCAGCAAATGTAGGCATGATATTGTGTAATAACAAGTAACTCCCCAATTGATAATATTGTGCAGCAAATGTCTGCATGATATTGTGTAAATACAAGTGACTTACCGTCCGATGGTGGAGCACTGAGCGACGTCGGAGGCCACAGCAGCATGGAGATATTGGTGCGAGGCTGCTGCGACACGATCACTTTTGGCAGCCTGGCTGATGAAGAAGAGGCCTAGGATGAGACCGGAGAATGTCACCAGCATCACGACCAGCAACAGGCAGATACGCACTCTGTAGCACCAATCACATCACTCCAGTTAATAATAATAATAATAATAATAATAATAATAATAATAATAATAATAATAATAATAATAATAATGGATTCAATGAATAATTGTCATAAAGCCCCAAGGCCTCCTAACAAGTTGCTGCTGCTTTAGGCTGCTGGGCCATAGAACCTCACGCCTCACGCCTCACGCCTCAAGTGTCATGCTCTGGGCCATAGGACTTCATGCCACACGCTACACGCTTCACGTTTTATGCGTAAGTTTTGTGTTTCCTCAACTGATCACACACAATATTTGTGGTCTGTGACTTTTTGAGAAGATGAGATTAGATCTAGAAAATTGGATACATGTGTACAAGCCCTGAGATAAGTCTGCCACCTTTTCGTTGACTGTGCTATGAATTACAGTAAATAAATAAATAAATCGTATAAAAGTTACCTTTGGGTGTATTCACAAGTTTTTTCAACTCCCCCCAAACTTGTGCTCTCTGGTCTTTATCTTTGTAATCCGGAACATGTGGGTCCCAGAGAATAGGCCTTGCCCGGACCAACTCGATTAAATTTACTCTAAAGTCATCCATTTAGATCTAATTTCTCGTGTCTGACCACTTTGGTAAGCTAGAACGTGACTACACGCATCGAAAAAAGTGGGCATGCTCACTTTTCTCTCCACACGTGTAGCGTGAGGCGTGACGCATGTGGCGTGTGTGACGTTGTATGGCCCACGCCAAGAGATACCATGCCTGTTCATTTTTATCTTCACGCGTGAGGCGTGAGGTTCTATGGCCCAGCAGCCTTAAAAACAAGAAAGAAAAATAAGAGAGAGTTTCTTTGCGGGGCTCACGTTGGTTTCCACACCCTCACCATGAAGGTGACGATGGTGGGCGATTGAGCCGTTGTGTAGGGTGACGGTAGGGGGGAGTTTCAGTCGTGAATGGTGCAAGGGAAAAAAGCTGAAGCTCATCGACGGGAAGGACCAGATCGACAGTTATCTGGCGAGATTCGAAAGGTTCGCTGAAAGCTCTAACTGGCGAACTCAAGACTGGGCGATTGGACTCAGTGCACTTCTGACGGGGCAAGCACTCGATGTCTACACCAGACTGTCGAACGATGACGCCAAAGACTACGTTTTAAAAGGTCCTATTGCAGTGCTACAGCTTTACAGAGTAGGGCTACCGTAAACGCTTCCCGGAGCGCTTGTCGTCATATCTACACAAATGGGTGGAATTATCAGGCAAAGGGAAGACTTACGACAGTCTCCACGACTTGATCCTGAGGGAGCAATTACTCAACGCCTGCCCAAAGGACCTCGCGAACCACTTAGAAATACAAAAGCTGCAGCTGGAACATGTTGATGATTCTGCTGAAAGATATCTCATTGCTCACGGGAAGATCCTGGGGCCACCCAAAGCGAGGAAACATTTTCAAAGACTGGAAACCAAGGGAACCAGGACCAGGGAAACAAGACGAGCCAGAGACATACGAACTCCGGCCACCTTCTAGGGAAGGGCAATCAAGAGGCTGCTTCACCTGCAACGCCACAGGCCACAGAGCTGCCAACTGTCCTCAGAACAAAAAGAGCGGACAGCAGAGCACTACGGACAACGCAGCGGCAGTCAACCGACGGAGACGTTTCTTCAATCGACGGCAAATTAGTAGCTCTGACCATCAAGTGTGCGGAAGGAGCGTCATTCTTCCGAGTGAGACCGAACGCGCAGCTATTCCTGCGGACGTGCAAGAGTGCCTGACCGATGGAAAATTTCTCCTTGCCAACGAGAAATCCATCCCCGTCGTCGCCAGCGCAGAGCATGCCTGTTTCCAAGGGACGAGTCGGAAATCACGAAGTAACGGTCCTAAGAGACTCAGGTTGCAGTGGGGTCATCGTCAGAGGAGATCTAATCGCTAAAGAACAGTTCACAGGCGATTCTAAATGGACACTCATGGCCGACAGCAAATGTGTGAAAGCGCCAGTTGCGAAGATTCAAATAAGCACCCCTTTCTACATTGGAGAAGCAGAAGCGGTTTGCCTGAAGAAGCCGCTGTACGATTTGATGATCGGGAATATCGACGGCGCGAGACGACCCGACGACCCCGATCCAGAGTGGAGTCCTGCCTCAACTCAACACGTCGAAGTTGCAGAGGATGATCCATTTCCATTTCCCGATGGAGACATTACAGAGCTGCTACGGGATAATAATGTGGCCAATCCGGCTCGGCCCTGCCGAACAGAGATCATCGGTGCTGTCACTACCACCCAGGCCAAGAAAGACAAGACGTCTACGCCACTGAAGGTCGCCGACAGCTCCAAAGCCGCCATCGTGGACAGAGATAAGCTGATCCAGCTCCAGGAAGCTGATAGTACTTTAAACAAGTACAGGAACCGCCAAGAACACGTGACCAAAGGCAGTGGCACGGTCTATTTCGAGGTGAAGGCCAAGATCCTGTACAGAATCTTCCAGCACCCGAGGGTCAACGGAGGGAAACCACTACGTACCCTTGGTACCGTTACCCCTAAGGCGCCAGGTGATGGAAGTAGCTCACGATTCCATCATGGGAGGTCATCTGAGCATCAAGAAGACGTTGGGCAGAATCCAGGCAGAGTTCTACTGGCGAGGACTTCATGCTGACGTCAGCCGTTTCTGCCGATCATGTGACAATTGCCAGAAGACCATACCTACGAGGAAGGGTTCCTAAAGTGCCTGTGCAGAGGATGCCCCTGATCGACCGACCTTTCAAGAGGGTGGCCTTAGACTTAATCGGCGAAATAAAACCTCCGAGTGAAGAAGATCACCGATGGGTACTGACGTTAGTGGACTATGCAACTCGGTACCCAGAAGAAGTGCCTCTGAAGAAGATTGACACTGAAAATGTGGCAGAGGCGCTGGTGGATATGTTCAGCAGACTTGGAGTACCCGAAGAAATCCTGACAGACCTCGGGACACAATTCGTCTCTGACTGCATGAAGGAAGCCAACAGACTGCTGAGCATCCGGCATTTGACTCCGATACCCTATCATCCAACGTGCAACGAGCTAGTCGAGAAGTTTCATGCTACCCTAAAGTCCATAAGAAGAAACTTTGCAGCGAGCAGCCCAGACAGTGGCATCGTTACATCAACGCCTACGGAGAAGTACCACAGGAGTCCACCGGCTTTTCTCCGTTCGAGCTGTTGTACGGAAGAACCATCCGAGGGTCGAAGCACATCCTGAAAGAACTATGGACGAAAGAAGTAGAAACCCCAGAGGTGAAGAACACATACCATTACGTGTCTGAGCTACGGGAGAAGCTGGAGCAGACTCGAAATAGCCAGAGAAAACCTGAAGAAGTCCCAGGACTGTGGAAGCACTACTATGATCGTAGTGCTGTGAACAGGAAGTTCAAACCTGGCAACAAAGTGCTGGTGCTGCTACCTATCGATCACAATAAGTTGCTGATGCAGTGGAAAGGCAAATTCGAAGTGGATACCGTGAAGGGGATCGACGACAACAAGGTGAAAAACGGCCAGCATTCCAAGATATACCACGCCAATCTCCTTAAGCTGTACGTGGAAAGGCCACCAGAGACTGTACACGCAGCAACAGCAGCTGAGACTGACGACAGCTTTGACAGGGAAGAACTGTTGGAACTTGGAGACTTCCACAGCAAAGAAGGCATCGATGGTGTTAAACTAGGACCAAGCATGACGGAAGATCTAAAAGTGGAGCTCAAGGACCTTATGGCATTGATCTTCTATCCAGTTCCCCTTTGCTGTACGCATGCCTTTTTGGATGTCATTGTTAATTTTTCGATAGGCGTCAGCTCCTTTTGAGGTGTTCTTTTTCTTTTTCATCTGTCTTCGTTTATCACCAGAATAACATTTAACTAAAACTATTTTTTTAAATAAAAACAATACAGTGCCAGCCCCAATAAACAATAAAAATACGTGTACAGGCAGTACAGCATTTAAACCAAAAACATTACACAAAAGACACTGATGGAACACAATTACAACACACACACACACACACGAAAATATACATCTTTATTTAACAATGATTATGATGATAGTGAAAAAGTGTGTTGAAATTAATGAATGAGTGGATTTTTATCTGAATGAAGGGACGGAGGCATACCAGTGCCCTAGATATCAGGATGGTGCGTACTTGTTTAAGTTCTTTTGAGCGAGAAGGCTAAATGTTTTTTTGGAGATATATAAAATTAGTATATCATCAACCCAACTGCTTGCACCACAAAATATATCTATATATTTTATGTCCATGTATGAGACAAACATATAAATTTGTAAAGTCATATAAAATGTAAAACAAACATTTTGAAGACAAATGTGCACGTACGTGTAAACAAAAATGAAGGGACCTAAATCAACACTGAACCACCAGAGCAATAGAGAGGGTAAGCGGAGCAAAAAAGTGAGCTTATAGTTATAGAACGTGTAACAAAATGTGGGGGAGGGGAAAAACACTAGCACTAAAATTAATAATAAATATTATTACTTTCTTGTTATTAACAGTAACATCATTCATTCTTTCTTATTTATAGAATCGTCATCATTTATAATAATTTATATTATTTTCCATTTTCTTTATCTCGCACGATAGACACAAGTTACAAAACTGGGAACTCACCTATCAAACAAATAGAAACAACCTTTATTCACACGCGCGCCAACTGACGCTCCAGCGGCTGTCTAGTCGAAATGTATTTGCGAGTTCTAATGACTAATATTATATAGCCAGTCTCTCCCCCTCCCCCTTACGCCTCCACTAACACACACACCACATACACATACACACCCACACACAGTACTGTATATATTAAACAATATTACTAATACACGATGTTTTTTTACAATATTAATTTACAGTAATATATATCTTGTTTTAAAAGGCTTTAAAAAAACGTTTAAACAATATAATCTTACCAACATAGAGTGGAATGGCGTCACTGAAAGTACAAGCGTTGTGGCCGCGTGATCTAAGGCGGGACTAACTTTCCCTGTGCACAGCCTAGGAACCAATGGCGCCTGACTGCTGTGGGATCGATCCTGGTCTCCACGATCCAAATCAAGTCTGGTATGTGCCTTACAGAAGAACAAGAAGTCTTGGATAGATCGACAGGGTGCTGCTCTGACCTTTACAACCATACACCAAACGGAGACCCATCAGTTCTAGCATGTCCCCAGAACAGAGAAGAAGAAGAAATCCTCCCAATTCTTCGAGAAGAAGCTGAGGCAGCACTGCAATCGCTGAAGAAAGGGATGTCAGTGGGAGTGGACAACATACCCGCAGAATTTGTCTGTAACCATTATCTGTAACAAGATTTGGCAGAGTGGAGAGTGGCCTATTCCATGGACCCAGTCGCTTGTCGTCACTCTTTTCAAAAAGGGTAACCTTGAAATCCACAAATGCCAACCATTGGCAACAGAGAAGAGGAGATAGATTGTTCATATCAATCCCTCATTGCACGGAGGACGGCAACTAATAAGGATGTTAACCAAAATGTTATCAATAAACTCCAGTCCATGTCTTTAGGCCAGCCACCTGTATCACTGGTGTTGTACACACACTGCCTGTCTCCGTAACCTTCAACAGTGTCAAAACTACCGCACTATCAGCCATCCCAGCAAGGTCCTCCTGAAAAAAAAAAACCCCAAGCAGAACAAATCATAGCTGAAGAACAAGCAGGATTCATGGCAGGGCGAAGTACCACTGAACAGATTTTCAACCTCAGAATAATCTGTGAGAAATACCTACAACACCAACAACATCTATATCATGTGTTTGTAGACTTCAAGAAAGTCTGGCATGTAGCTCTGTGGGCAGCCATGAGAGTGTACAACATCAGCCCTAACATTATTAAAGTCATAAAACGCCTGTATGACAAGACTACCAGTGCAGTCCTCCACAACAGCTCCATCTGGAACTGGTTCAGAACAACAATCGGCGTGCGTCAAGGATGCATACTCAATCCAACACTCTTCAACATCTTCCTGGAGCGCATCATGTCAGGCGCCCTTGCAGATCACGAATGCACAGTCAACATAGATGGGGTAGCGCAATCTCGAACCTCCATTTTGCGGACGACATGATGGATGTGTGTGTGCGCGCCAGCGAGCTAGGCAGCAAGCGTGAGTCTCTCGTTGTTGAAGTGTTTCGTGTAGTCCTTTTTTATCGTACAAAGTGGAATTTTATATCTGTGTGTTCGTGACAATGTGGACTTTCCTAATATGCTTTTGGATTTAATTTGTATGAAAAGGTGTGGTCAGTGTTTGGACATTTGTGACATCGATTGTTTATCATTTTATCCTGAATTGGATTGTATCAAGTGAGTACTGTTCAAAATTGGACTAATTATCGGTGGCATGTTGGCTAATTGAAACGTTCTTCTCGTCGAGTGCGGTTGTATTGAACTTTATAATTTTACGGTACACACGCCTATTGTTCTGACCTCGCGCTGTTCGACAACGCAGTGTGACCTTTGACCTATTGCGTGCATCCAGACGACAGAAGTACTTTTGAACTATTGGAAAGTTCTACCCTTGAACCTTGTGACTGCAACTCCCATTAGACTGCCTTCTTCACCTTTATTTCTGCTGCCTTTTAAAACATGACCAGACTTTTTATTCATAGACCTCACTATGAACTGAGTCCCTCACCCCTTGTCTTACCCACCCACGCACTGTTCGAGACGCTGACTGCCAAGCCTCCATCGTCCTCTTATTACTTACCTAGGGACGTCTACCAGCGTGTTAAGGCGCTTGGCATCCTTTGTAGAAGTCCGACCAGGTGAGGTACGCGTGCGGGACAACTGAATAAACACCGTCGGTCCCGGACATCATCGTCATCCTCTGCGGCAACCACATCATTACCGCCATCCCTTGCAGTGATCTTGACCTCGTTGACTCCTGCGGTGACACCGTCATCTGCGGCAGCACCAACATCTGCGGCAGCACCAACATCTGTGGCAGCACCAACGTCTGCGGTGGCCTATGTGTCGTCTTTGTTTGTAGCGGCCTCGACACTTGCGACGACAGCGGTGTCACCACCCCATGATTCATCCCCAGTGTCTGCACTACCAAACCCAGCGCCCTCATCTGTATCGGTGGTGCTTGCGGCTGTCCCAGTGTCGTCATCATCAGTATCGCTGGTGCTTGCGGCTGCCCCAGTGTCGTCATCATCAGTATCGCTGGTGCTTGGGGCTGTCCCAGTGTCGTCATCATCAGTATCGCTGGTGCTTGCGGCTGCCCCAGTGTCGTCATCATCTGTATCGGTGGTGCTTGCGGCTGTCCCAGTGTCGTCATCATCAGTATCGCTGGTGCTTGCGGCTGCCCCAGTGTCGTCATCATCTGCGGCAGCCCCAGAGGGGTCGCCATCGTCTACTGCCCCATTGTCACCATCGTCTGCTGCCGCAGTGTCGTCATCGTCCGCTGCCCCAGTGTCGCCATCGTCTGCTGCGGCGGCCCTAGTGTCGCCATCATCTGCTGCGGCCCTAGTGATTCCATCGCCTGCGGTGACCTTCGCGCCATCGACCTCTGCTGAGTCCACAGTTTTACCCGCCATTCCCACTGTGTCCTTTGATCTGTTGAAACCGCCACGCCCACCTAACTACAGGTCTGGAAAACATTTTAAAGTCCTGTGCCTAAACGTTTGGTCGTGTTGCAACAAAACCATAGAACTGAATGATCTGATCAGTGAGGAAACTTATGATCTGGTATTTCTCAGTGAAACCTGGCTGAAACCTACGGGTAGCGAGGCTCACATTGCTGAGCTGACTCCACCGGGTTATATCCTCAAGTCCATACCTCGTAGGACTGGCTGTGGTGGAGGTGTGGCCATTGTGTATCGCGAGGTCTTGAAGGACTCGTTGACTGTAGTCACTGACACCAGCAACCTCACCTACCGCTGTTTTGAATCGTGTGAGGTACGCCTTGTTGTTCAGGGTCAGACGTTTACATTTCTGTCCATTTACCGACCTCCTTACTCCTCCAAAAACAAAATCTCTGATAAGGCATTTGTTGATGAATTTTCTGAACTGTTAGAATCTTTTATGAATCGTGACAAACTTTTTATTGTTGGCGATTTTAATCTGCATTTTGACAAGCCATGCAACTTGTATGTAAAACAAATGTTGATATCTTTGCAGAACTTTGGTTTCGAGCAGCTTGTTCGCGTCCCGACACATCGGCTTGGCCACACCCTTGATTGGATCGTTACCAACAGTCAAACGCTTGTCGTGAACTTGGCGGTTCAGGATAAAACCATTTCTGACCATTTCTGCGCTTCCTTTGAATTGCTCATCAGGAAACCTGGCCGTGAGACCAGACTCGTCACGTCGCGAAACCTGAAACGGATAGACGTTGGCGCATTCAGGAGTGACGTGTCCTACGGCATAGCAGCCCTAAGTGAAAATGGAATGTCCGCGGACTAATTCAGTTTTTGTCTGCGCAATGCCCTTGACAAACATGCGCCTCTAGTGACCCGCCGTGTTTCCGACCGGAAGTCAGCGCCCTGGATGACGGCCGCCAGCAGGCCAAGCGAGAACGGCGACATGCGGAGCGTCGCTGGATCGAGACTGGTCTTACGGTGGATCGGCAAATCTTTGTCCACCGCCGTAATATAGTCAACCGTATGATCCGCGACGCCAAAATAGTGTATACACGCGACCGCATCGTCAGTGCCAGCTCCTCTCGAGAGCTGTTCCGCGTTAGTGGCCAGCTGATGGGTTTGGACGCGACCAACATACTACCTAGGGTCCTTTCTGACAGCCTTCCAGAGAGCTTTAATTATTTTTTCACAGGAAAGATTGAAAAGATTAGAACTAGCCTTGGCTCGGGGAACACCATAACCACCCTACCAACCTCTCACACCTCTACCTTTCCTGGCACTAAACTACAAGTCTTTCAAGCAGTTTCTGAAGACCAGGTCAGGAAAACAGTCCATCAAATGCAACAGAAATCTTGTCAGTTGGACCCTGTTCCAACTGATCTTTGTCAATGTTTGGACGATGTTCTTCCTGCTATCACTACTATAATGAATACCTCACTCCTTTCTGGCTCTGTCCCTCTGTCCTTCAAGCATGCTCTTGTAAATCCTCTCTTAAAGAAGCCTGGCCTGAATCCTAATGATTTGAAAAACTATCGCCCCGTTTCAAACCTGCCATTTCTATCAAAAGTTTTTGAACGTCTTGTTCTTTCCCAGCTCATGTCTCATCTTCAAAATCATAATCTCCTAGAGCCCTTCCAGTCAGCCTACCGGAAAAGTCACTGCACAGAAACGGCACTTTTGCGCGTGGTCAATGATCTTTTGCAGGCATCGGATCGCGGAGATGTGTCGATCTTATCGTTGCTGGATCTGTCCGCAACCTTTGACACAATAGATCATGACCTTCTTTGTAAACGCCTCGAGGCTGTCTTTGGCTGCACTGGAACGGTTCTGGAGTGGTTCAGATCTTACCTGACAGACCGCACTCAGTCAGTTATTGTGAAAAACTCACTGTCTGCCCCATCAGTTCTTAAGTTTGGTGTCCCTCAGGGTTCAGTGTTAAGCCCAATTCTTTTCACAATGTACACTCAGCCTCTTGGTTCCATAATCAACAACTTCGGTCATTCTTACCAGTTCTTTGCTGACGATACTTAGCTTCACAACTCTGTCGCTCCTTCTCACATACAAAGCCTTGCAGACAACATGAAAGAATGCATTGAGAATGTTGCAGAATGGATGCGTGAGAATAAATTTAAAATGAATGATGACAAGACGGACCTCATTCTGGTCGGTACCAGATCAAAGCTGGAGAAGGTTGCAACTCATTCCATGGTTCTTTCTGGTAGTGAGATTACATTTTCTGATTCTGTGAAAAACCTTGGAGTCCACCTAGACAGCTGCTTGTCAATGGAGACCCAAATCAGTCAGCTCTGTAAATCTCTCTACTTCCAGCTCCGCAGAATCAGTAAAATCCGTCACTATTTGTCTGTTGATGATGCAAACAAACTGGCTGTCTCATTCATTCTTTCTCGGTACTGTAACGCACTTCTAGCAGGCGTGCCTGACAACAAGCTTTTGAGGTTGCAAAAGATCCAGAACAGCGCTGTGCGTATGGTTCTTCGTCAGCCCCGTCGTGTCAGTGCCACCCAGTTGCTCAGAAGATTGCACTGGTTGCCCGTCAAAGCTCGTATTGAATATAAACTATCCATTCTCTGCTTCCAAAGCCTACACTCTGAGTCTTTCCCATCATATCTCTCTGATCTGCTTCATCCATACACACCTGCACGTTCGTTACGTTCTGCAAGTACCTCTCTTCTCACTGTCCCAGGTTATTCCTTGATTACTTTTGGAAAACGTTCTTTCAGTGTGCTTGGGCCTTTAACTTGGAATTCTCTTCCTGTATCTCTAAGACAAGTTCAGTGCCTCACAACTTTCAAGAAACTCCTCAAGCCTCATCTATTTAAGAAGTACCTTTCCTAAGTCCCTCACCTTTGGTTGCCTGCTACCCTCTCCCTCATACGAGTTTTACTTAAAACTGTTGTTTTTAAGTATGCATTCATTTATCCCATGCATTTTATCTGTTTGATGCTTGCTTTTACCTTCCTACTTATTTGTGCATGTGTGTATGTGTGTGTGTGCGTGCGTGTATTCATTATCTGTCACATTTTATTGTATTTATTACTATTATTTTTAAACTCAGAGTATTTTAAATTGTTATCCAATTCATTGTTATTGTGATTATTCATTACAGTTGTCTATTGTTATGTTTATGTGCATTGTGGTTTTTTTTAAATGTTTTATGCGCTTTGAGCAGAAATGTTGTCAGATATGTGCGCTTTATAAATAAAATTATTATTATTATTATTATTATTATTATTATTATTATTATTATTATTATTATTATTATTATTATTATTATTATTATTATTAGCTGGAGAGGAACAACATATTGAATAGCAGGTATAGGGATTCGACACCTCTGGATGGAATGGAAATAAGTGCAGAGAAGACCAAAATGATGACCAACAACACCAATGGCATCAACACAAATATGAAAGTCCAAGGCCAATCCCTCAACCCGGTGCATGGCTTCAAATATTTAGGAGCAATTATATCAAACAATGGGTCCCGCTAGGAAGTCCTCTCCAGGATCGCACAAACAACTGCTGCCCTGACAAGATTGAAGCCCATTTGGAAAGGCAGGACAATCAGTCCACACTCCAAGGTAAGGCTGCTGCGCTCCCTTGTCATTTCCATCTTCCTATACGCTTGCAAAACATGGACCCTCACAGCAGACCTACAACGAAGAATAAACAGCATGGAATTGAGGTGCTACATAAGACTTCTGGGCATTTCCTATTCCCAGCACATAACCAACAGTGAAGTCCGACAGACCATCACACAAGCCATTGGACAACACGATGACATGCTCACAGTGATGATGAAACAGAAACTCCGATGGTATGGCCACGTCACCAGAGCATCAGGCCTTGCAAAAACCATCCTGCAAGGCACGGTGCAAGAGACAGAACAACAGGTGGGAGGACAACTTTCGAGCATGGACTGGTTTGACACTGAACGAAGCCATGAGGGTTGCTAATAACAAAGAAAGATGGAGTACGCTGGTCAAACGACCTTTGAGTTATGGGATAGGACAGGAGAGGATGCTATTCGGCGACCGAACCCACAGGGCACGTTTGACATGTACTACGCTGTAAATCTTACATGACTCATTTTAGAGACATATATAAATGACAACAATTACAGTGCATATGGAAGTCGATCACCTTCATCATGTGCCATGATCCGGCCAAAATCCATCGTGTCATTAATTTTTTTTAAAGTGAGATTTACAGCGCAGTACACGTCAGACTGTATTCTCGTCATGTTATTTCAATTGGGTTGCTTGTAGGATATTTTGACCAGGTCATGACACATGAAGGTGATCGATTTCCATATGCAATGTGTCGTGGCCCAAAACTCAACAAAATCGCTTTAGACGTTTTTGAAATATTGAGCGAAACGTGTCTAACAACAAAATAATTCCAGTGACCTTGACCTTTGTGGTAGAGCAAATATGATGGCAGGCAAGTTGGCTCCTTCAGTCTGGCAATTCAAAAATGGTTGGGCATGATGAATGGTGGGTGAGAGAGAGAGAGAGGGAGAGAGAGAGAGAGAGGGAGAGAGAGAGAGGTGGAAAGAGCAAAGATGAGTCTTCAAAGTATTATTACCCCTTGGGGTCATGAGCAATCTTGCCACTGTAGATTGTTCTAACCTATAAAGGGTACAGTGAAAGCCCCAGTTGAAAACCTGTCTTGCCTTTGTAGGCATGACAAATTAACTGCGGCAACAGTTCCCCCCGTTGGAGTGCCGGGGTTTCAGTATAAATAGTATCCCCACTTTCTGGAAATTTAGTGCTTTAAATTCCCACTGTCGCTGTCTTCCTCATTTGCTCTTTCCCATTCCCGATCTGTCCTACCACTCTGCTATACTATCTTCTTCTTCGCTAGATCAATGACCTACCTTTTTTCTTGAAAACTCTTCCTGGACAAGACTCCTTGTTTGTGTATGAGGTCTGTTGGATCAGCTTGGGAGTGTTGGACGCTTTCTGCCGGGTGGTCACTAGGGCTTCCTATGAATGTACTATTTAGCACTATAGGCATTTTATATGTATATTTTTTGTTGATGATTTATACTGATGTTTGTATTCTATTTTGTTTTTGTAATCGGGGAGTTCGCGTAGTTGAGGTCAACCCTCAGCCGTCCCTCGCGTGGGATGTCTTTATTGTAAAGTGACTGGCCGGTGGAGGGCATTCAATTTTCCCACTGGGGTTGTTTCAACAGATCTTTTATGCGGATCGGGTGTTGTCCGGTCCTGATTTGGCTCGGAAGAGTCCGCTGGACCTAAAGCAATAATAAATCAATCAATCAATCAATCAATCAAAGTATTATTTCAGCTGCTAACCAATTTCTGCTGCGTAAGATTCTATGTGGAGTATTCGGGTTTTGTCAGAATGTGAAGTTAGTTAGTTAGTTATTCATTGCTTACAGAGTCGAGCGGACTGCAAAGAGCCGAATCAGGACCACAAAATCAAGACCACAACTTCGCTGAAAGAGGACTCACCCCTGATTCGCATAAAAGATCTGCCGAAACAACCCAAATGGTAACACTGAAGGCACTCCACCAGCCGGTCATTTTACAATAAAGACATCCCATGCAAGGGACGCATTTTTTTTTTCGCATTAAGTAGATTCAAGTCCCCGGACACAGTGCGTATAGGGGACAAAGAGAGGGAAGTTTTCGTTGTTATAAGATGTCTTTTATGCAGTACTCCTTCGGATGAGAGTATAAACCGAGGTCTAGTCTGTGTCGCATACATTCCATCATAACGGACTTTAAAGATCCTGACGCTCATGTCCTAGACGGGTGAGTGCCGGTGACAAGAAAAATACCCAGCATGCACCTAGGACCTCCTCCCCCATCCCTGGCTGCCCAGGATTGTGCTCAGTTGTCCGAGCGTCAGACCATGCGCCCAAAGGCTGCAGGTGGGCGTCTCGGGCGTTTGAGTTAGATCCTGTATCGGCCTGCGCCTTGAGCAGCTCTTGAGCTGGAAAGGCGCTATATAAGAACGATTAAATAAATAAATAATAAAATAGTGGAAAACAATGAAGAAGGAGCGCTCGAAGCTGCTGCAGCATCCAGCAGAAAAGAAGCGTTGTGTCGGTAGAATTATGGAGCCAGGAGGTGAGGAGGGGGCCAAAAGGGCAGCAAGGCAGGCAAAACAGCATGGGTGGGTAGAAAGGGAAGAAGCCAAGGCCAATAAGGGAAATCAATAACGGGTTATTTAGCAAAGGAAAAAGCAACACTTTTATATTAGGACAGACCAGGTCTGTCAAGAAAGGCTATGACAGTATCGGGTCTATAAAATACAAAAGTTAACATTTATTTTAGTTTTAAAAAGACAACGACATAAACAAATTAATAAGTTGCCAAATAAGGCATTATAAAATCAAACTGGCGATTAAAAGAATGTAAAAATGTTAGGGTAGTTTATGTAGAAAACCTATGTACAAGGAAAAAAATAAAAATTTAGATTAAAATTTGATATAAAAAGAGAATCCGATGGTGAAAGATGATGGTATCCAGTCCGAAAATGCCTACGATGTGGCCGGAGGACATACAAGGGGACTGGGTTCAGAAGAGATGGTGACCGTGTCAGGGCCAGAAAGGTCCTGAATAACAACCCGCATCCCTTCGAGCACCTGCTCAGTCAAAAGGGATCTGAGTCCCAAACGCAAGGTGTACATGACATCCCTAGCATGTCTCTTAGGGTGGGTAGATACAAACTTTGACATGGGTCTGTCCAGTCTCTTGATAAAATCGGAAGCCGTCAGTCGACGGCCTGCCACTATGGAGGTGGCCGCGAAATCCGAGGACAACTCGCACTCGGGGGGGAGTCTGCGACATCCCGTCACGCCTGAGTCCAGGACTCTGGACTAGTGTCTGTGTGTCCATCGCACGGCAAGGAGGAGACAAGCTCCCGTTGACCAGGCTATACACCGTGTCTACCAGCCCGGCCACGGTGTGAGAAAGCTTTTCGACTAACCTCTCTAACCTCTGAAAAGCATCACCAAACTCGCCACCGCCTCCAGGAGGCGTCGACTTTTTCGATGTAAGGTTCGAATTCCCTCCGGCTTCAGCCGTAGAGGCCGTGTACTGAGTCTCGGAATTCGAGCGCTCAGCAGTCCCCATGAGGCGGGGCCGTGTGCGCATTCTCAGATATTGCGGGGACACGAGGTGCACCCCAGACCTTGGTCGGCGCCATCGGTCGCGCGGGTCAGTAGACAACTGATTCCGAGCGAGGCATAAGGCCTGCGCTCGAGGCATATAATTTGAGGCCCTGAGTTGGTTAGCAAGAACGCGTACCTTCAGGGCAGGGCAGTTACCATTAGAGGCTGAGTGCTCGCCTAAGCAATTTAGGCAAGTGCGCTTTCTAGCTTTGCAATGTTTCCCAGTGTGTCCAAAGTGGCCACAGGAGGGGCAGGTCTGTTTGGATTTACAGAACTTCTTAGTATGACCAAATTTTTTACATTGGTGACACCGAACCACCGCTGCAACATACGGGCGCACTGAAAACTCTATTTGATTGATCAAGAGCAGGGATGGAAGTTCCATTGCTTCAATGGAGACCTTGATCGAGGTAGAGGCCGTACCGTCGGCGCGGAGCAGCCGTTTTACGCTTTTAACCACGCAATGACGGATCGAGCCATCTAGGTCTAAGCTACCCTGACACTTGACCAGAATGTCTTCATCGGACACCGAGGACGGGACGCCGCAGACGACACCCTCCACCACCGGCCTCGGAACCGAGCAAGAGACCCTGATCGATTCTAGCACCACCTCCGCCAACAGCCTACGGCGCTGGTCCAGAGAGGCACAACCCACCATAAATCCATCACCGAGTGGCCGCACGCGTTCAACAGGGCCAACGGCAGCACGAATAATATCGGTGAACCTCCATGAGAGGTCTTTCAACTTTCATTACATTACATTACATAATTGTTGCTTTAGGTCCAGCGGACTCTTCCGAGCCAAATCAGGACCGGACAACCCCCAATCCGCATAAAAGATCTGCTGAAACAACCCTAGTGGGAAAACTGAATGCCCTCCACCAGCCAGTCACTTTACAATAAAGACATCCCACGCAGGGGACGGCTGAGGCTTCACCCCAACTTATCGAACCCCCGTTTACAAAAACAAAATAGAATACAAACATCATTATAAATTATCAACAAAACACATACATATAGTGACCACCTGGCAGAAAGCGTCCAATATTCCCAAGCTGATCCAAGAGACCTCATACACAAACAAGGAGTCTTGTCCCGGAAGAGTTTTCAAGAAAAAAGGTAGGAGACTGGTCTAGCGAAGAAGACGATAGTATAGCAGATTGATAGAACAGAGCAGGAATGAGAAAGAGCAAATGAGAAAGACAGCGACAGTGGGAATTTAAAGCACTAAATTTCCAGAAAGTGGGGATACTATTTATACTGAAACCCCCGGCACCCCAACGGGGGTTTTCAACTTTCCCGAGTCCATGGTATCAACAGGTTTCACCAGGACCGGGAAACGACACAAGCCTAAACCTGGCAAAGGTGGCCGACAGAAAGGTTCCCTGACTCTCTTTCTAGTCTTCGGCCTACCAGAAACGGTAGTCCAGGCCTGAGTAGATCCCTCCACAGGCAAGTCTAAAGAGGACTGGAAGACGGGCTCTGAGTGCACCTTCTCCACCGGCGGCAGTACAATCTCCTCCGGGCTGGCAACCAGTGCCGGGCCCGGCGAGGAGTTACCTACATCAATGGAATCATCGATCAAGTCTTCAGAAGAAGATGAAGACTCAGAAAGTGTAGCCCAGATTCGCTTTCTGGACGGTGTAGTAGGTACATCTGGCGGGTTGACCAGGTCAACTCCGTCAGTCGCCGGCACCCCAAGAGGCTCAACAAAGGCCTCACGAATGGTCTCAAGTCGCGCTCTAACCAGCGGGGAATGTTTCCTACCAGCGCGTTTCTTACCCATCTCTCACCACGGGATTACAAAGAGAACAAAAAAAAAAGGTTGACCCGATACAATAAAAATCCGATTCAGGACCTTTAAAAGTTGTATTTTCAAAGCGATAAATACAATCACGAATAAAGAATTCTTAAAAAAAAATCAAAGGACAGGTCAGTAGGGCCTATCAAGCTACAAGAATAAAATAGAAGTAAAAGAAACAAGTGTGAGTCCAGGACACACACATAAAATTACATAAAATGTTACATAAAAACCCACTTATAGGTGGGGCCCAGCACAGCAGGCTATGTACCCACACCTATGGGAAGAGACACGGTCTCAATAACTATAGGAAAGGAAGGAATATTCACCAAAGCAAGGTAGGTAGAACTATAGCATATAGGGACGCCCTCTCCATGGTACACGTGGCGACAACAGGTAACGTGCCCTCAAACAACAAGCAGTCTGCAAAGCATAACTTGCACAGTAGAAGTATTCCCAGGAACAAAGTCCAATAGGGGTAGCAAGGCTCCTTACGGTGATAGCTTGTAAATTCCAACCCAGCTGGAGTCAATATATACGACCGTTCTCAACAAACGTCACCTTCTGTATATGATTGACGATTGATTGTGCAAGGGACGCTGAGCTATACTCAAATTTATCGAACCTTAAGGGTGCTGGGTTTTGACAGAATGTGGACGAGAACCTTAAGGGTGCTGGGTTTTGACAGAATGTGAAGGATGACCTTAAGGGTTACTAACTGTGGCCTGGTGGTTAATAGGGAGCTGGTTTCCTATGCTGAAGGTCGCAGGTTCAAACCCCGCATGGGACAAACTTACGAGGTGTTTCTGGACACCGGGGGTTTTCTCCAGGTACTCCAGTTTCTCTTTCCCGTCAATAATGGTATTAGTTGACCTCCATCTTCTAATAGCGACCAGCTTTTACAGCACGTGTTTGAGTGATGTGTTTTTTTCGGTCCTTGGCCAAGGTTATGACATGGTGTTTACCAGCTCGCACGTGGCGTTCGACTTGTGCCTAGAGTATGTCCTAGTGGCGGAAGCGAGGCCTTTTTGTTATGTGTGGTCTATGGCCCTATTATGACCTAACATAAAACATGAACTCTTGCCCTGGTAATGACCTACTGTCCTCCACTTTCCTTAGGATGAGAGCAAAGTGTGTGACAGCTATTTTGATTATTGGTCGTCAGCATCCTTAGACATAAGCTGGGTCACTCAATTCTAACATCAGATAAATCATAGAGAAGTAGGGGGAGTAAATCTGCATACCGAGTCGACAAATAGCTCAATGTCTTCCCATGGGAAACCTTCATTGGGAACACCGGGTTGCCGTTCCTTTTGCATAACAACCCAGTAATAAGACTGTCCCTATAGTAATATTCTTTGTCTTGTTACATTTCAGTGACATCAAGTACTTCATCAGTTCCATCAACTGATTATAGTAAAGGTTTCCATGTGTGACCACTGCCATTGCGGGCAATAACAATACATAAAGACCCTTAGTTGCCACTGTAGAGTATTTCAAAGACCCGCTTAATCCAATTCACATGTCCGCATCAGCAATGTATTCAGGTATAAAGACCAAGCACTATTATACACAATGCAGCCTCTTGCGATGGTGATGAAATGTTAACATAATAATAATAATAATAATAATAATGATAATAATAATAATAATAATAATAATAATAATAATAATAATAATAATAATAATAATAATAATAATAATAATAATAATAATAATAATAAATAGGAAGAAGAAGAAGAAGAAGAAGAAGAAGAAGAAGACCAAAAAGCCCATGAAAATAGAACAATGAATTCACAATCAACTCACTCACTCACTCACTCACTCTCTCTCTCTCTCTCTCTCTCTCTCTCTCTCTCTCTCTCTCTCTCTCTCTCTCTCTCTCTCTCTCTCAAACACACACTACAACAACAACAAAAAGGGTTATATGAAGTGTGAAAAAAAATCGTAATGACTAAGTGTTAAAAATAAATTTTATACAACTGAACATGCTGTTAGTTAAGTAAAACATACATTAATAATAATAATAATAATAATAATAATAATAATAATAATAATAATAATAATAATAATATACTACTACTCCTCCTCCTCCTACTAATACTACTGCTACCAACAACAACAGCAACGTCATATTGCGTTATTTCACAATAAACGAGCTCAAAGTGCAAACCCTGACCCCTGAAAAAGCAATGTTAAAACAATGTTACACATTGAGAGGTCACAAAAACAATAATGAATTAGTTATACCTGTAAAAATGACAGAAAGCGGAAAAGGGGTAAAAACAAAAGCTAACATAAAATTAACAAATTAACATCAAAGATACCCAAGAAATAGACTTCATAACAAATAGGGAGAGCAGATAAAAACCTTACAAAAATACAGGGTGTTCCAAAAGTCTTGGGCACATTTTGACATTGAATATTTCCGAAACTATTAAGGATATAAAAACGCCTCTGGCAAATTCAGAAAGCTTGTAATCTCAATTTTTACATGGAATGTTCAAAGATGTTCAATGTGAGCACCATTGGTCACACAAAACACATCAAGCCGATAGTCAAATTCTTGCCAAACGCTTCCAAGCATTTTCTTGTTGAGAGAACGCCAATAATGGGTCTGAAAAGAAATTGATTGATTGATTGATTTATTGTTGCTTTAGGTCCAGCGGACTCTTCCGAGCCAAATCAGGACCGGACAACCCCCGATCCGCATAAAAGATCTGCCAAAACAACCCTAGTGGGAAAATTGAACGCCCTCCACCGGCCAGTCACTTTACAATAAAGACATCCCATGCGGGGGACGGCTGAGGGTTGACCTCAACTACGCGAACACCCCGGTTACAAAAACAAAATAGAATACAACCATCATTATAAATCATCAACAAAACACATACATATAAAACGCCTATAGTGCGAAATAATACAATCATAGGAAGCCCTATTGACCACCCGGCAGAAAGCGTCCAACACTCCCAAGCTGATCCAACAGACCTCATACACAAACAAGGAGTCTTGTCCATGAAGAGTTTTCAAGAAAAAAGGTAGGTCATTGATCTAGCGAAGGAGAAGAAAGTATAGCAGAGTGATAGGACAGATCAGGAATGGGAAAGAGCAAATGATGAAGACAGCGACAGTGGGAATTTAAAGCACTAAATTTCCAGAAAGTGGGGATACTATTTATACTGAAACCCCCGGCACTCCAACGGGGGGAACTGTTGCCGCAGTGAATTAGTCATGCCTACAAAGGCAAGACAGGTTTTCAACTGGGGCTTTCACTGTTCCCTTTATAGGTTAGAACAATCTACAGTGACAAGATTGCTCATGACCCCAAGGGGTACTGAAAAGAAATAAAAAAATCAACAGCTTTACGAAAAACTTAATGTAATTAGCTTTAAAATGGCACAACCTTTATCTTACTACCATTCATAGTAATTGAGATATGGGGACTTCAAATGTGCCCAAGACTTTTGGAACACCCTGTATAATGAAAATAAATTTAAACAAAAAAGAAGAGAAACACGCAATCACGTAAATGTCTAAAATTACCTTCGTCTCCAAGACTTCTGCTCCAACAGATAGCTTGAAAGTAAAAAAATCACACAAGTTTGATCTTTAATATAATACCTAAATCTCTCTCTCTCTCTCTCTCTCTGCTCTCTCTCTCCACAAACACTATCCTATCCTTCCTCTCCTATCCTATATATATATATATATACACACACACATTTAAAGTTTCAGTAAAAGTAAGTTAATTTATTTATATATTAATTTATTTATTTTATTTATTCAAAGTCACAAAGTTCTATGAACAAGGACATTATGCTTTGCGAAACCCACAGCTCAGATATTCCTGTAACCTGTTTGGGACCTCTGTTTTCTCTGAGCCAGCATTATGAGCTCATCTCCTCTTCCTGGTTGCCTTACTTTGCTTGGTTATGTACTATTTATTTATTACAGGCAATTTGCTATACCGCCTACATTCAACAGCTTCCATGGACAGTGGAGTAGGCTTGGGAACCAAGTACAAGGGATCCGCAAAAGCAAACAGAAAATGGATCTTCAATAGCATTGCGGTAGCAGTAGTAGTGTACATATACAGCCCATGTATCATAGATAGCATTGTGGTAGCAGTAGTAGCGTACAGCCCATGTATCATATATAAAAGGGCGGTAGCAGTAGTAGTGTACAGTCAGGGGCGGATCTGGGGGGGGGGGGTGCAACGGGTGCACGTGCACCCTCCCCCCCCCACGGACGACCAAAAAAAAAAAAGAAGATGAAGAAAGAAGAGGAAGGAGAAAAAGAAGAGGAAGAAGAATATTCAGAATCATAAATAATCATCATGCTAATAATCATGCTAATCATCATCAGCAGCAGCAGCAGCATAATAATAATAATAATAATAATCATAATAATAATAATAAAAAGAAGAAGAATAGAGGACAATATTAATAATAATAATAATAAAGGACAGTAATAATAATAATAATAAGAAGAAGTTGTTTAATGTATTTAAAGTCTTTCCACCAAAGTGATACAATAATAATTTATTTAAAGTCTTTCCACCAAAGTGATACAATAATAATAATAATCGTCATTTACTCCAAAGATGCTGAAAAAGCGCTATATAAGAATGATAAATAATAATAATAATAAAGATGCATTCTCTCCTATTTTCTTTCCCATATCAATCCCTGCCCTCTTCACGCCTCAATCTCCTGTTACTCCCACCCCCTCCCTCCTTTCTTCTTTCGTTTACTCACACTCACCAATCGGCCCACACATGTTAGACATGTAACAGCTCAACTTCAAAGAACGCCTGCCAATTATGACGTGTAACATCCGCTAAAACGTCATATGTCGCTTGCATTTTCACGTGCGTTTATGTAAGAGGTTTATTTTAAATATGTAAAACATGTATTTCCTTGTGCGCTGGGCTCATTGTTGATAGAAGCGGGGACTGTCCAGCCCGTAGACTAAACAAGCAGAGTGTCAATGATTAGCGCATGATGACAAGACCGGAAATTGGGCGAGAATACCTCTGCTTATTTCGTTAGTGCACCTCTCCCCTTAATCCTTACACTCCTCTCATTCCCGCTCTATGTAGAAGAGTTCATTTTATATTGTGTCACTCTTTATTTAACGTCAAAGAAGCAACAGCCTAGCGTTGTTGCACAGCATTAGTGTTAGTTACCAGTTTTTAGGAGTATTTCTATTTTGTGAAAAGACATTTTATATTGTGCTGAACCATTTTGTGACCTACCTCACACTGAAGTGGTATGTACATATTTTGTTTGATGATGATGATAGGGATAGAGATAAAGATATTTATAATTTATTTTGTCGTTTATTCTTGTTAATATTATTCCAATCCTGTTTATTCTTAAAATGTATATTTACAGCAGTTATAGCAACAGCTTGATCTAAGTACAATTAGGTAGCAACTCGACAACAAAAGAAAGTGTAACACATGTATGTCAGGGCGTTTTGCCCATAAACTGTTGTTTTGAAAGAATAACTGTTCTTTGCTATGAATCTGAGGTAAGATACAAAAACTTCTCTCTATCCCCCCCCCCCCCCCCCCAAAAAAAAAAAGTGCTCCCTCCTGCGTGAACCTGCTGATCCGCCCTTGTATAGCCCATGTATCATAGATAGCATAGCGGTAGCAGTAGTAGCGTACAGCCCATGTATCATGGATAGCATAGCGGTAGCAGTAGTAGTGTACAGCCCATGTATCATAGATAGCATAGCGGTAGCAGTAGTAGTGTACAGCCCATGTATCATAGATAGCATAGCGGTAGCAGTAGTAGTGTACAGCCCATGTATCATAGATAGCATAGCGGTAGCAGTAGTAGTGTACAGCCCATGTATCATAGATAGCATAGCGGTAGCAGTAGTAGTGTACAGCCCATGTATCATAGATAGCATAGCGGTAGCAGTAGTAGTGTACAGCCCATGTATCATGGATAGGGTACCGGTAGCAGTAGTAGTGTACAGCCCATGTATCATAGATAGCATAGCGGTAGCAGTAGTAGTGTACAGCCCATGTATCATGGATAGGGTACCGGTAGCAGTAGTAGCGTACAGCCCCGGTAGCAGTAGTAGTGTACAGCCCATGTATCATAGAATAGATAGCATAGTGGTAGCAGTAGTAGAGTACAGCCCATGTATCATAGATAGCATAGTGGTAGCAGTAGTAGTGTACAGCCCATGTATCATAGATAGCATAGTGGTAGCAGTAGTAGTGTACAGCCCATGTATCATAGATAGCATAGTGGTAGCAGTAGTAGAGTACAGCCCATGTATCATAGATAGCATAGTGGTAGCAGTAGTAGTGTACAGCCAATGTATCATAGATAGCATAGCGGTAGCAGTAGTAGAGTACAGCCCATGTACTATAGATAGCAGTAGTAGCTTACAGCCCATGTACCATATATAAAAGGGTGAGATCAAACTGCATCTTTGGAGCGGGGCCGGGTAGCTCAGTTGGTAAGAGCGTCTTGCTAGTAACCGAAAGGTCGCTGGTTCGAATCCCGGATTGGTCAACGTGTGATCATATTATTTTCCCCTTTACCAACAACTGGCCCGCTGGTGTCAGTATAAATCGGTCCAGTAGTCACCTATATGCGAAAGTGTCATGTGACTATAATCTACAAACAACAACAACAACTGCATCTTTGGCGAAACGAATCAGCCGCTCAAACGCTCATTTACAATAACATTGACAAATACTGTCCTTTAACATAAAAGACATTGATCTAGGCTCATTTTATTACATGGGCAACTTTCACCTGTCATAGGCTATATCATTGTGACTTAAGGAAAGATTACATGTGCGGTTTGAGAATAAACCGTTGGAGTGGCCAATTGGTTTGGCCAGAGACGCTTTCTGATCCTGCCCTTCCTATTTATAATACAAATGGCTGTGTGTTGTCTACCGCTGCGTGATTGAGGATCCATTTTCTTTTTCCTACCGTGGATCTATCCCACTGTCCCTGTGACTGTGGTCACTCCGCAGAGCTACGGTTAGCACAGGTTTATTGGCCTCTCCATTAATCTCTGCTCCAGGTCGCATAACTTGAAGTTGCAATCATGATTTTGCTTTTTTTAAATTTTAATTTTACTTAAGGGTCTAAAACAGATAGTACATCGCAGTGGAATAGATAATACAGCACGGGAAAACATAGTACATCACAGTAGAACAGATAATACAGCACGGGAAAACAGATAGTACAGCGCAGTAGAACAGATAGCGCAGCGCAGTAGAACAGATAGTACAGCACAATAGAACAGATAGTAAAGCTCAATAGAACAGATAGTACATTACATTACATTACATGATTATTGCTTTAGGTCCAGCGGACTCTTCAGAGCCAAATCAGGACCGGACAACCCCTGACCCGTATAAAAGATCCGCTGAAACAACCCTAGTGGCAAAACTGAAGGCTCTCCACCAGCCAGTCACTTTACAATAAAGACATCCCACGCAGGGGACGCTAAGGCTATATATTCTAATTTATCGAACCCCCGTTTACAAAAACAAAATAGAATACAAACATCATTATAAATTATCAACAAAACACATACATATAAAATGCATACATTGCTAAATAATATCATAGGAAGCCCTAGTGACCACCTTGCAGAAAGCGTCCAATATTCCCAAGTTGATCCAACAGACCTCACACACAAATAAGGAGTCTTGTCCCGGAAGAGTTTTCAAGAAAAAAGGTAGGTGACTGGTCTAGTGAAGAAGAAGATAGTAGATAGCAGATTGATAGAACAGAGCAGGAATGAGAAAGAACAAATGAGAAAGACAGCGACAGTGGGAATTTAAAGCACTAAATTTCCAGACAGTGGGGATACTATACTGAAACCCCCGGCACCAATTCAGGGGGGGGGGGGAGAGGGAAACAGATAGTACAGCACAGTAGAATGCAGTAGAACAGATAGTACAGCACAGTAGAACAGATAATACAGCGCAGTAGAACAGATAGTATAGCGCAGTAGAACAGATAGTACAGCGCAGTAGAACAGATAGTATAGCGCAGTAGAACAGATAGTACAGCGCAGTAGAACAGATAGTACAGCACAGTAGAACAGATAGTACAACACAGTAGAACAGATAGTACATCGCAATAGAACAGATAGTACAGCACAGTAGAACAGATAGCACAGTGCAGTAGAACAGATAGCACAGTGCAGTAGAACAGATAGCACAAGGTAAAGGTAAAGGTAGTCCCATAGCCTTGTGGCCGTAGGGGAGCGTGATGTTGGAGATCACACTTATCTTGGGCCAGCGTAATGAGGGTGATGCCCAACTCTCTCCCTCGCTGCTTTACCTTCCCCACCCTCAAGAGAGTAGGTACTCAATCACAGTTGAGTCAACTGGGGGCGTTGTTGTTTGTCGCTTCACACCTTAGCGGTCACCCATCCAAGTGCTAACCGCACCGGACGGTGCTTCACTTTCGACACAGTAGCGAGTGCTCCAACCACTGCACTATCCGACACCCCTAGCCTAGCACAGTGTAGTAGAACATATAGTACAGCACAGTAGAACAGATAGTACAGTACAGTAGAACAGATAGCACAGTGCAGTAGAACAGATAGCACAGTGCATTAGAACAGATAGTACAGCACAGTAGAACAGATAGTACAGCACAGTGCAGTAGAACAGATAGTACAGCACAGTAGAACAGATAGCACAGTGCAGTAGAACAGATAGTACAGCCCAGTAGAACAGATAGCACAGTGCAGTAGAACAGATAGTACAGCACAGTAGAACAGATAGTACAGTGCAGTAGAACAGATAGCACAGTGCAGTAGAACAGATAGTACAGCACAGTAGAACAGATAGTACAGCACAGTAGAACAGATAGCACAGTGCAGTAGAACAGATAGTACAGCCCAGTAGAACAGATAGTACAGCACAGTAGAACAGATAGTACAGCACAGTAGAACAGATAGTACAGTGCAGTAGAACAGATAGTACAGCACAGTAGAACAGATAGCACAGTGCAGTAGAACAGATAGTACAGCACAGTAGAACAGATAGTACAGCACAGTAGAACAGATAGTACAGTGCAGTAGAACAGATAGTACAGTGCAGTAGAACAGATAGTTGTGTGTTTAGAACACTGTAACTAGGTTAGAAGTGACGTCATTACTGGTCCGGCCACAGGCCAGTGACAGTCTGCATTAAATACTGTACCGGTAACTTTTTAACTTCTGGTGTGTGTGGGTGTGTGTGTAGGTGGGTGTTTTGTGTTAGGGGTTAGAAAGTAGGATGCATGACTTTTATTATTTCATAAGCTACATTCATGTTGTGTACAACTGCTTTTCTGTTCTTTGGGGTGTATTGTTTTAATCCCTGAAGTCTTTTGTGTTTTATTGCTTTTGTGCCGTTGTTTTGATGAAGTGTACGCCGCACACACATTTCCTTGTGTTTTCATGGGGACAATAAAGATTCTGATTCTGATTCTGATTCTGATACAGCACAGTAGAACAGATAGTACAGTGCAGTATAACAGATAGTACAGTGCAGTAGAACAGATAGCACAGCGCAGAACAACAGTTGTCCTTTCTAAATAATATGACCAACTGTGTTGAGGAACAATGGGGAAAAGGCGCCCAGGGTGGCGTAAAGAGGTTTTACAGTGAGTGGTCTTTTTCACAGTTTTTTTTTAAAATGACAAATTGCAAAATGTCAGTGATCTAAATCTTAGATAGTGGACTCTAGCCAGAAGAAGAAGATTCAGTCACCATAATGAAAAACTGAAAGTACATGTAGGTTCATCATCATCATCATATCATATATATGGCTTTATAGGCTATGAGCCTTTTTCGCCTGCTCTAGGTCACTTTCGGGGGTTTCATGTACTTTTACCCCCGCACTACAAATATGGATGCGCGCACTTATTTACTATTAATAAATTTCTAAGTCTGTTTTGTACATTTCAGATTTCCAAACATTATCAATACAATTTTTAAATGAGTTCACTGTTCCTGCTGTCACAACAAATTGTGGTAAATTATTCCATGCATTTATTATTCTATTAGTAAAGAAACAATTATATTTAGAGGAGGTAACATTTTGTTTATTTAATTTTAGTGAGTGTCCTCTTGTGTTAGTCAAAACATTTTTATGAAACAAAAGTTTTAGTAGTGTTAACATCATATATTCCATGGACAATTTTGTATGTTTCTATCATGTCACCTCGTAATCTCCTGAATTCCAGACTTGGCAGTTTTATGGTTTCTAATCTATGTTCATAGCTTAAATTCATTTCTTCAAACCAACAATTTTCTTGGTAAATCGTTTCTGAACACCTTCTATTGCTGTATTATGCTTTTTTTAAACATGTGCTCCATACAGAATTTCCATACTCCAATACAGGTCTTACCAGTGACTTAAAAAGTGGGACCATAATTAATATCTTTTTCTTGTTAGAATAGTGACACAGCAAAAACACACTCAGAGTCTCAGTACACAGGTATTTTATAAGTACACAACTTTTTGTAAGCGCATCTAACTGGTAGTCACTCATTAAAATTAGTTTTGGAAAATATACCATGTATGTAGCAATTTCAAAGGCTCCACGGTTTCAAATAACAAAATTCCGACACACTAAACCCAAAATACATTTTACTTAGGCCTAGTTTTGGAGACCCATGGCTAGAGCAGAAGCTATATTCACTATTCACATAATTCAGTAATACTAATATAGATTTGACTGAGAGTTTATTTTAAAAATCGCCTCACCTTTTTCGACGCTGCTGCATCTGAAAAGACTCTTCATCTTCATGTAGAAGAGATTCATAATCACTGGGATCTGGTCTGTAAGCCATTGTGATGCTTGGTTTGTTTTCAAACGTGCAACGCTCTATTCCTGCCTAGCCAAAGTGACAGTGGCAAAAGTGCAGCTGCACTAGAAAAACTCGAGTTATCGTTCCTACTTCCTCTTTGATAATATAGAAAACACAAATCGTTGACGATTGTTCCAAGATGGCGGAGATAGACGTGGAAGATGAGAATATTTTGACTTTAATCTTCAAAGATGCATTTCCAGGTAAGACTATTTAACAAGCTCTACAGTGGAATAAGTCCTGTACTGTTGTTATCTCTGAAGAATGCACTGTTTCGTTTTTTTGTGATATACAATTGAATTACATCTGCTTGGATTGTATCGAAAATGTAATTTCTCTTCCCCAGTCTACACTACTACTAGTACTGTACTAGTGAGTAGTGGCACTAGTAGTAGTACACAAGCTCTGAAGTCTCTCCTTACTTTCAATATTACTGCCTACTTAATAGCCAGTTGGTAGTAGTGATATTTAACGGTACAGAGACGAAAGAAGAGACTTCCGAGCCTATGCCCATTAGCACTACCTCCTCTTCTTTTGCCTCTTCCTATCAAGTGTAAAATTTATATCGATTTATTTTCACCAAATTATTGTTTATTGCAGAAAGCTGGCAGGAAAATCCGGATTTCGTTAAATATTTGGTTGAACTGAGTTCCTATGGAGTGCAGAAGCTGGGTTTGTAGGCTTTGTTGTTGTTATTGTTTATGCCTATGGTTATACAAATTTTTATTTGATTTTGTGTATTAATAACACAGTTTTTGAACCCCGTAGGGCTGTTTATTGTGCCAACTTGAAATACTCAAATAATACTGAGCTGACAATAGGACCGTTTAGGTGATTCCAAGCAACTGTTAATAAGAAAATAATATAGAAAATGAAAGAATATGGACAATGTTTGGTTTATCCAGTAATGCAGTATGCCATACAAACATTTTCTTATTTCTCTAATGTTTCAGTTACAAGTGTTTTGGGATATGTTTTAAAAAGCACTCACTGATTCAGACACTGACTGACATCACATACTGACATTGTGGCAATGAAGTTTTGGAAAAATCATGGGTAAACTGCAGCATTATATATTATAAATAAACAGTCATTTGGAATGTAATAGATGGCTCATTCTCACAAGGTGGCATTTGCTAAGGGTGACCTATTTGTACACGATCATTTAACATCAAAACGTAATAGCTTCAAGCATTATGTATTATGTTTGTGTGAGAAATTGAATAAAGATATAAAAAAATATAATATTGTTGGTGTTTTGACAAGTTTTTTCTGTGTTACTAATGATTAAGTATCCAAAATTATAGTAAAAATGGATGTCGGGCCGTCTCAGGACTTGTCTCCCGATTTGCAAGCAGTTGTATAGATCGTTTTTTAATTAAATATATATTGTTATTTCGGTATTTTTATATTAAATAACTTAAATTTGCAAAATCTATTGAAGATTGGTGGGGATAATAAAGAAATAAGCACAAATTTTGTATTTGCATAGATGCGTCATGGTCGTTACATTTAGTGTCATCATTAACATTACGTTTGGTTACCGTAGTGAAGCAATATGGCGGAAACGTATCCTTTGTTCCAAGTTTTTAATTAAAGAATTTTATATAAAAATATTATTTTGAGACAAAAAAATAAAACCTGAAGCCTAGATAATTTGTAAAACGTGTCTAAATGTCGAGGGTAAGTTTTCTGTCATTTTGTAACGACCGTGCGACCTGGCCAAACAAAAGAAAATATCAACTTTTCTTGTGTTTTCCGATCCGTATTTTAAACATTTGAATGTACCGGATGTGATAATTTACAGCAGTCATTTGAAAATGGAGAGAAAGAAGCGTGGTAAGTCGAACATTTTTTGGGTCATCGTTGTGGTACATGTAACGACCAAATGCTTTGTAACGCACATAACGGTTTTTTAACTGATAAATGACAGGTTTTAATCACATGTTTCATTTTAAATATCACACACGTGGTAAATTTTAAAAAGAAGATGTAGGCGAACAGTGCTTTTGTTACCTTCGATTTGCTGACGTATTTTTTTTTTTTGCTTTGAAAAAAGACCATAAAAAATGACATAGTCAGTTTTTGTGTCATTGTTACGACCGTGCTTACACATTTACTGTCATTGTAGCGACCGTACTTGCGCATTACTGTCATAGTAACGACCGTATAGACTGCCTATCAAATTTTACTTTGTAGGCCTGCACATGAAAAATTGTGTAAATAACTAAATTAAATTCTCACTCTCACTGTTGCCACGTTCATGAGGTTGATAATGTAAAATCTTGCTGTCATTAGTGTTACCACAATCTCTTTAATTTTTTTAAACAATAACATGAATTACTTAATCATGACTGTTTAATTTTAAATTATTGTTAATGTTATGTTTTTAAATCTTTGACTTTTTTAAAAATTTATTTATTTATTTATTTATTTTTTTTTTAGGGTCAGTGCTTGTTAATCCTTCACCATCTGCTCTAAGGCAGCAAAAAAGACGTGATAACATAAAAGCTTGTCCTGAACTTTACGCTCAAATCAAGGCAGAGGAGAAGGAGCGCTCTCGCAAACGCAGACAGAACATGTCAGCAGATGAAAAGGTTTTGGCCAGAGAGCAGTGTAGAGAAAGAGTGAGGCGTTATCGGTAAGTTTTTTTCTGATTATGTATCCAGATTTTTAAAAAAAAAGTTGGTGTTTCACTTTCAGTTTAAGTTAGTGTTTAAAGTTTTCTATTTTGCATCATATTAATCATATCAGTTTTAAAAAAATATTACAAGTTTGAATTTTGTATGTATTTATATGCTGTCTGCTTTCAGCGAGAGAAAGAAAACAGAAATTCAACCTTGTCAGTTGATCTCTAAGCCCAAAACGAGGACTGATGAAAAGAAAGCTGCTGAGAGAAGAGAAAAGAATGCAGCTTCTCAAAGAAAGCGGCGGGCTAACATGTCATCTAAAAAAAGGCGCAGAGAAAAAGAAAGAAACTTGCAGTACTATTACCGTAAGAAGGAAACTACAAACCATACAAAAAAATTGTCCAGCCCATCAGAAATTCAGGGTTTTGTCTCGCTAGCTGCTCGCAGGAATGTGGTTTACAGATTAAAAAAAATTGTGAATGGGAAAAATTTCTTACAGACACTGGCAGCAGGTGTACGTAGTGCCGCAAAGCAGGAACCAGAAAAAATGAAAGCTATGGGGGTGTCGTACAGCTCTCCACGTAAGAAGAGGCAGCAACCATCACCAAAGTCTCGAAGACTGCTCTTTCCCAACTTTAATGTAAACCGCATGAGGGATGCAGCAAGTCTAAAAGCGCGTCGTGTCCTGATTGATGCAGCAAAAAAGATCTTCGGCAAGTATTCCTCTGCCCATGCACTCTACAGAAGGAAGAAATTAAGAAAGGCTTGCCAAACTGCTGCTGACTATATGGACAAAATAAGCATCAATTTGCCAGGCACACGTAATGTCTCCAAGCGTACACTGTGTGCAAAAAAAATTCTTGACCGCAGTTTGAAAGATGCATACCATGGTTATTGCGCTGAAAATCCCGATGACCATGTTGCTTTCTCGACTTTTTGTAAAAAAAGACCAGCAAATGTGCAATCTTTCACAAAAACAGCATTTATTCAGTGTCGCTGTGACATTTGCGACAATGCCTTAACTTTGATGAAGGCCATAAATAAGGTGCTGCCAGAGGACCACATTATTAACCTGGATGGAGGCATTGATAGTCTTGTGGCAAGTACACTTTGCCCACCAGCTGTGCCAGCACAGTTTGGCTCACTGCAATGCATTGACCGCAAGTGTGTTGATTGTGGAGTGGAGAAGTTCCAAGCAAAACTGCTAAATGCCATGCCAGACTCTGAACAAGTTTGCTGGACTCGCATTGAGCGTGTCAAAACCAGTGGTGGCTACAGGCTTGACAATGTGGACAAACAGGCCTCAGTAAGTGATGCAGTTGGGCAGCTTGCCATGGAGCTGAAACCTTTGGCACGCCATCGATTTAACGCCAAATGGCAGTACGATCAATATAGATCACTTGTAAGCAGTGTCTCTGAGGGTTGTGCTGTGCTGACCTTGGATTTTGCAGGTGAGTGTGTGTGTATGGTATTTCTCTGAAATACTTGTATTTAATCTAATACTAAATAGCAATGGCATTTAAATGTTAGTGAAAGCTTATACTGTTAGTAAAAGTAATTAAATAAATAAATTGTCATTATTGTTTCAGAAAATTACAAGTGCGAGCAACAAGACCAGGCCCAGAGTCAATACTTCAGCTACAGACAAGTGACTGTCCACCCAGTGGTGATGCACTACAGATGCCCAGACTGCAGCACAATCATGATTGACAATGCTGTCTTTCTTACAGATGAGCTCAATCACAGCCCACATCTTGTAGATTTAATCATTAAGAAGGTCATCCATTACCTTGAAGTGCGTCTTCCCAGCCTTCAGCGTCTTATAATATTTTCAGATGGCTGTGCCTATCAATACAAATCCAAAGTCCCGTTTGCTTACTTGCTGGCTATGCCAACACATCTGCAAGTGGAACGATGTTATTTTGGTGCCAGGCATGGTAAAAATTTGTGTGATGGCTTAGGAGGAACCGTCAAGATGGCTACGAGAAGAGAAGTCCTGGCAAGGCGTATTCAAATTCGCAATGCCGAAGAAATGTTCAACTTTTGTGAATCAAGGCTAAAAATAGAAGCCAGTGGTTGCAGCCATAAGAGCAGATGGTTTTGCCTTGTCCCAGAAAAGGAGGTGAGAATTTTAAAATATTATTTTATGCAGTCATTATCAGCCTTTAACTTTCTTTTATTTATTATTATTAGTTTTTTTTTTGGTGGGGGTGTGCCTAAACTTTTTTTTTTCTAAGTTTCTAACTTAAAAGAAGGCTTATGCTCTTGTTACAGATTGGAGCAGCTATCATTTCGGATGGTCTAAAAACTTTGCAAGGGACCCGAAACATTCACAGTATTTGTCGAGGAATGGGAGGCGGAATGATGACCAGAAAAAACAGCTGCTTCTGTGAATTCTGCCAGAAATTCAACTGGGATAGGTGCGTTACTCTGCAGCATACAGGATGCTGGCAAAGCCATCAATCTGAGAGTAGTACTGGCACTACCAGTGAAACCCTGGACAGTGATTCCTTTTTTCATGCATTGTTGAGGAAGCTAGCTGCCTGTACCAACTTTTTGGAACTGTCTGTTCTGGCTGTTGAAGCAGAATCTGTCATCAGTAAAAGGTTAGTATAAAAATGACTTCGGCTTTTACATGATTATTCTGGTGTATCTAATGATTATTTATTTTTAATTGTGTAGAATATAAGATTCTAATCTTTATTTGTAATCTTTATTTGTAATGCATTATATGTTCTCTGTTTGCAGGTTCCCTCTGCGTGTTCCAGAGCAGAGGATCAACAGCAACAACATTTCTGACGTGAAGGCAGCAAGCCTGTATCCAGAAGATGGACCTCCTGGCTTGTACCCTGTGTCTGTTGAAGGTAAGAGCAATTCAGTAGTATTTTGAGTAATGCCATAAACACTTCCTTAATTATAAAATATCTGCATTTTTTTTTTTATTATTATAATTTTTTTTTTCATTTTGATTATTTTTAAATTATGTGTTCCAGGAGATGGCAACTGCTGCCCACGATCATTCAGCCTACTGATATATGGATCTGAAAACAAGCATGAAGAGCTGCGTGCCAGGCTTGTGGTGGAAATGGCAGCTAATTCAGAAAAGTACACCCAGCCTGGCAACTTTGGATTGTCTTCATGGATGCTCCAATGCATTGCAACCTTAAGTGACGAAATGACCGACTTGTCATCATCTGAAGCTGTCGTCCTCACTTTTCAGAAAGAAGCATTGGCATGTGCCCAAACTAGCTATAACATGGGTATTTGGCAACTCTGTGCTGCTGCTGAAATTACAAAATGTAAGATCATCTCAGTTTTTCCACGACTTGGATGGCCACTGAACAGGCTTCTCTTCAACAGAGAATTTACACCTCTAAATGCTACCGAGCGCGATCAGCAACTCTGCATCATGTGGACATCCAACAGAGATGATGAAATGACCAGAGAAAATTGGGTTGCCAATCATGTAGTTCCTCTTCTCCCACAATCTAGTTCACAACCTGATCACTTTACTTCCCTAAAAGTAGGTGAATTTTATTCCTGCTGCTGGAAAAGTGGGAAGTATATTTGCCAAATTCTTGAACTGGATGCTGAGGCCGAGTTGGCATTAGTGAACTTTATGGCATGGAAAGGCACCAGACTGTTCTGGTCTACCAGAGAAGACATGAGTTGGGAACCTCTGCATCAAATGCAGCCTGTTCTGGTGCAGTTGGCTTTGAGTGAACATGGCAGCTCTCAGAGATTGCAATATTATGGCGTGATGTAGATTTTTGTTAAAAAAAAACTTTTTGATTTTTTTTTTTTTTTTGGAGGGGGAGGGGGAATTTATCAGCTTATTTACTTTTGTACAGTTTGATAATATTCAGTTTAAGTTTATATGTGTCAAAATTTGCAAAGCAGTGTTATTTCTATGCATGAGTATTATTAAAGTACAATGACTGTTCGGCTGTTACCGATGACATAAATTTTGCTGTCTTGTTTAATTCTATAGTATTTCTTGATTTAATCCATTTTTTTTATTCATAAATAAATTCATGCTAGTATTACCTCTTTATTTTGTGTTACTGTTTTTGTTCCTTGTGCCTTTTTGAATGTGAAACTGAAATGAATCTTCACTTTTATGTTCGGTTGTTACAGATGACACAAAGATAATTATCTAAAAACATAGATGGTTTCAATTTTCTATGCTTATCTTTGTCATTTTTGGTGACACATTACTCTACTTGTAGACTTGTCAATTTGTGTTGTATGTTACTTACTCTTTCAGGTGTTTTTTAATAGTATGTTTGTGTCATCAGTAACGACCGAACAATGCGGAGTCGCTCACTTTGACTAGTGCTCCAGTCCAAACTAACCAACTGACTATCTTCTCAATCTGGTATAATTAGCAGCAATACCACTACTTTCATTTCACATTAAGAAAAATTTATTTATTTAATTTTTTAATTTTCATGTTCATGAGACAGCATCAGTGCCACCTTGTGAGAATGAGCCAGATATTATAGATATTAATAATAGAACAAGCAGAACTATGATCTAAATGGCAACTGCACCTTTACTTTACAGTGGTAAATTGATTGTTTGATTGTTAACAATAGCGCAGGAACCGGACCGGTTGTCAGAGGAGAAGAGTCAGATATTGGAAGAGACACAAGACTTGGCTTTCCATAACTACACCACCTTCATTCAGACCGCCAATTGCTCCAAGGAGATCTTTCAAGACGTAAGGCCTTTTCCATTTTCTTTTTATTGTTTGTAAAAATGTTTGGTTCTATTTTTTTCTTTTATTTTTGTATCAGGAACAAAAATGATTTTTTTTTAAAATGCAAGATCAAAGAAAAACTTTGCTAGTATAAGTACAATTTCTCACTCTTTTATTCATAAGGGACTAATACTAAGTCACTGGTCACTTGGAAAGTTTTATTTTTTGTGTAAGCATGTGGTTCTCTCAGATCAGTTTTCCAATAAAAGATAAATGATGTAATTTAACAGGTGTATTAATAATTTATTTGTGTCCTCAAATGTTCACATTGCATAACAGATTTACCATTTAAAAACAAAAAAAGAAGTTTAATTGAGATTAGTAATTGCATTGCGTCAGAGTGCTACTTAATCAGAAAAATAAAGCATGGCAACCGCCTGTAGAAATACAACTTTAGAGACTTTTCCATTTAATTCTAAAACATTTACTGTACAGGTCTTTTTCTTCTCCTTCCTGTAATATCCTTGATGTTGTGTGAGCAGTTTCAGATCATAGAGCAGCACCTGGATGACTTGCTGAGCAAACTGCCACCCTTCTCTGAGGAGTGTAACAAAGTACTGCTCAAAGCTCAGGACATCAGCTCCAGGTGATGGTGATGATGATAAAGATGATAATAGTGTTGACGAAAAGCCATACATATTGTAGTTGATGTGTGTGTTGTGGTATAAACAGCGTTACATTATAAATAATTTAGTTGACATGTTTGTTGTGGTATAAACAGCATTACATTATAAATAATTTAGTTGACATGTTTGTTGTGGTATAAACAGCGTTACATTATAAATAATGTAGTTAATGTGGTAGTTGTGGTATAAGCAGCATTACACCGAAGTCATGCTCACCAGCGTTGTTGATCACAAATGATATTTTTCAATTCAACAAATCTTTAGTACCTTTCACAAGGAACTATGACAGGCACTTGATCACTAAAATAAACAAAATAAGAATAAAATACAAGTAAAATATTAAAAATAGTATAATATTTGTATAAAATCTCTACAACATGTAGGATACGATTATATATGCACGCACGCACTCTAATAATTTATATAGTAACTTATGTAATAGAATGTAAAGCAAAATCTCACAGAAGAAGCTGTTTCTATCTAATCACAGACACAGACATGTTTAGTGTTCCTACAATCACTGTTTTGTGCTCAGTTGTAAGTGGGTGCCTTGGGCAGCTTGAGTTAGATTGTGCATTGGCCAGCACCTTGAACAGCTCTTGAGCTGGAAAAGCGCTATATAAGAAGATTAACTGTTTTTTTTTAAATTTAAAAATAAAACAACAGATAATCATATTATTAGTGTTTCTATACTAAGTGTTTGTCAAACAGATAACGATGTATATCACTAAACCATCCTCTGTGGTACAAGGGAGACAACAAGTGTGTGTGTGGAACACAAGTAGCTTGTGTCTTGCCTAAAAAAATGGGAATGCAGTTTTTTTTAAAATTTATATCTTGGATATAACTTGCGGTCTTCGAGCATGATCTATGTGGATTAAGCGCCTTACGAGTCTTCATCATCATCACCATCATCATCATCATATAATCGTTAGTTAAAAATAGAATAGCAAAAAATTTATTCACAGCTATTTATATGCCCAGATAGACCCAGGAAAGGAAAACAGTATAAATATTTACAGCCTTGTAAACACTTACAGATCAGACAGAAACAAAAGAGGAGAGAATGGCAGCGAGATACAAATCAGTCTGAATAATGCAGTTTGAAGAGGTGGGTTTTGAGGGCCTTTTTGAATGCCTGTGTGGATTGTATGTTGCGGATATTGGAGGGAAGGGAATTCCACTGCTTGGGTGCAGAGTAAGCGAATGCACGTTGGCCATATGTCTTAGTGCGGGTGACGGGAACCTTGAGTGTGCGAGTGTCAGCAGAAGATCTTAAAGCGCGTGAAGGAGAGTAGACAGACAGTAGATCAGCAAGGTAGGAAGGACAAGAATCTGTGAAGAAGTTGTGACAGAGAACAGATAGTTTGTACTCTATGCGTGCTTGCATATCCAGATGCTATCCTCTAGAGAAGGGGGGAATGATAGGAAGGATTTATCTCCCCCTCTCTGCTGCCAATGGTTTGCATTTGTGCCATAGATAAATGCCCATTTCGCCGCTCTCTCAGTTCTCTAAACATAAACATAATGATGTTTAGCGTTTCTGCAATAAATGTTTGTAAAACAGATCAGACCTGCCTACCCTTCCGTAATCTTCCGTAATTTTACGGAATTTTACCCTCTAGTATGGGAGTACAAAATTTTATGCAAAATTACGGAAAAAACAATTGAAACAGTTACAAGTCCTTATTTTGACAGCTGATGAAACTAAAAAAAATTTTTTTTAAAGGCAACCTTTGAATTCTTAATTTTATGTGTAGTGCCTATTCCTGTGAATTACAGATCTTTATCATGAAAATGGCATTTGAGTCAATCACCTGTAATGTAAATAAAACTCTGTGGGACAGTTATTCTTCATCACAACCGGGTCAGTGATGTGCAGGTTTATCTTTTGCATGCCATGGTCTCTCATGATATCAAGTAATCATTTTTTTTAAATCTGTTTGATATTGTTTCCTTCTTTTTGCTATCCTTTTAAAAACTGGTTTTTTGTGCGTTTTAAGTAGTAAACGTGCCGTGAATTTATTCATACCTTGGCTATTCAGAAACACCACGTTTACTCATGTCTGTAGAATTACTGAAGGAAAATGCAAAATTACTGAAATTCACAGGGAAAACTATTGATCAGTAATGCGTAAGGTAGGCAGGTCTGAACAGATAAAGATGTTTAGTGTTTATGCAGAAAGTGTTTGTAAGATGGGGCGTTGTTTTCAGTCGTCGTATGAACACCCTGACCCTGCAGCGCCACACACAGCTGCTGGAGGTGCTGGAGATGCCGCAGCTGATGGACACCTGTGTCAGGAACGCTTATTATGAAGAGGCGCTGGAGCTTGCCGCCCACGTACGACGTCTGGAGAAAAAACATTCCAACATTCCCGTCATCATGGTCAGTAACGCTGTGTGTGTGTTGAATTGTCCTGATTGTCTTCCCTCCAACTGGGGATTGGTTTCAGCATTTTAATTTATTTTCATTATTGTATGTGGCTTCGTTATAGTTTATGCATTCTTGAATATATATGTTTTTTTTTCTCAACTTTCTCCGTCTGCTTAATAATTTCCTCTTTTTTACACTTTTGAATTTTACCAGATTTGTTTGTTAAGTTATTATTAGATTAGGTCAAAAGTACTTTTGGAGTGGATTCTGTCGTTTGTGATACCATAGTCTGTTGGTGTTAAATTAAGAATAAATTCTAGGTGTACAAAGCATAATTCTTTGGACATTATTTGTCTGTGCCTGGGGACAATTTATGTAGAAGTCTAGAACATATTTTGTGGAGTGTCCAGTTATTATGCCAACATTACAACAGGATATATGGGACCAAAAAATATGGGCAATAAAAAAAAAATCTTTTATATCATTTAGTCAATGTTCATTATTGTTCGTGTTATTTTAAAACCAGCCGCTGATTGATTATTTAAAAAAATGTTTTTTTCTCTCTTCTCTTTGTCGTCTAATGTCACCAACAGTGAACAGACCTAAAATGAACTGAAATGAACTGTCCGTAGTTGTTATAATCACTTGTCTCATCCTCTCACACATCCACTATTGCAACTCTCTGCTTTTGGGCCTTCCAGAATCAACAATCCAACCTCTTCATTGCTTGCAGAACAATGCTACCCACCTCATTTTTAAAAAGAAAAAAGTCCGTCATGTTCACTGCTTATAATTGTCTCAGAAAATTCAATACAATACTCATTTACTTTGTTACAAAACTGTCAACAAACAACTGTGTTCCATGTCATCTCTCTGACCTGTGAACACAACTGTCAACAAACAACTGTGTTCCATTTCACCTCTCTGACCTGCGAACACAACTGTGTTCCATTACACCTCTCTGACCTGCGACTGTACACCCAATCCTATTTGACTTCGCTCAGCTTCTGACTATCTCCTCCTTCAAATCTCTGGCACAAAACTTTTGTCTGTTGACCTTTAAACCTTTTCTTCAAATGATCCATTCTTCTGGAACAAGGTTCCTTTCTCGCTGCGGCAATGGCCAACCTTCTGTTCATTCAGATCTGCTCTTAAATCTCACCTTTCTCTCCACAAAGCTCATTTCCTCATCTGCCAACAACTCTTGTCTGTCCACCAAACCGTCCATGTTCGTTCTCATTTCCTCATCTGACAACAACTCTTGTCTGTCCACCAAACCGTCCATGTTCGTTCTTATTTCCTCATCTGACAACAACTCTTGTCTGTCCACCAAACCGTCCATGTTCGTTCTCATTTCCTCATCTGACAACAACTCTTGTTTGTCCACCAAACCGTCCATGTTCGTTCTCATTTCCTCATCTGACAACAACTCTTGTCTGTCCACCAAACCGTCCATGTTAGTTCTCATTTCTCTACCCCCAACACTCCTCACCCTAAAAAAAGTATTTCTTACATTTATTTATTTTAACATTTACTTCTTTTTGTTTTTTTAAATAATTATTGTATGTGTACACCAATGTGTGTGTGCCTGAGTGAGTGTGTGCTTTGAATTATACTTTAATAATTATTATTATAATTATTGTTATTATTATTATTATTATTATGATTATTATTATTATTATTATTATTATTATTATTATTATTATTATTATTATTATTATTATTATAACAGAGCATAGTGGAAGAGGTGAAGTGTTCAACACAGCTGATGCTGAGTCAGCTGATCCAACAGCTACGCACAAACTTACAACTGCCAGCCTGTCTACGAGTCATCGGCTATCTTCGTCGCATGGAAGTCTTTACCGAGCCTGAGCTACGCATCAAGTTCCTACAGGTTTGATGTCTTTTTTTAAATTGCCTAGCTTTACAAATTGAGTACATTTGGCAAAGTTACTATTTCGGATGAGAGTATAAACCAAGGTCTAGCTCTGCAGGCATGCATGCCATCGCACAGACTTTAAAGATCCTGAAGCTCATGTAATTGATGGATGAGTTACAACTACACAATACAGCCAACAAGCCCCATACCCAGTCTCCCAGGACTTGTGCTCAGTTGTCCCAGTGAGATAATATGCCTTAGGCTGCATGCGGGCGCCTTGGTCGTAGCAAGCGTTAGTTATGCCTTGTGTATGGATTCATTGTCTGTTATTGTTAGATTTTAATTTATACTTTTGTGCAGGCCAGGGACTCGTGGTTCCAGGGTATGCTGGATGCCATCCCTAAAGATGATCGTAAGTAGAGGCGCCATGAGTTGCCGTACACAGTGAGATATGTGCGCTATATAAATTCTGTTGTTGTTGTTATTATTATTATTATTATTATTATTATTATTCAGGAGCTGGGGTACTGTAACGCTAGCATCATTTGAACATTTAGCTAGAAAGTAGAATGGTTTCACTGATAATGTGAACATATTCAGTTGAAGATGATTTTCTCATTTTTGTACTCACGTCACACCAAAAACAATACTTTTCAGATTTTTGCAAATCTGTGCGAGCTGAGTCCTAAATAGTCTAACAAAGATATTTTTAAAAGTCAGTCCGTCCGTCTGTCTGTCCGCCGTCTGTCTGTGCAACAACTTTAAAGTGGCTAAGTACTCAGAACCTATTTCAACTATCACAACCAAACTTGGTTAGATGGTGTACCCAAGAGACCTCATAAATGATCAGTGAAGAATGACTTCACTTAAAGGTCAAGGTCACGGGATCATCAAATGTTAGTTAAAAAAAATGACAATTTTTCACAAAATTTCACTTTTTTCTAGGTTATTAATATGAAATGTATGATTCTGTGATGAATAAAAAATATCAATGAGACACTATGCAAATTTGGTCAATCTCACTCCAAGGTCAACGTCACTGGAGCTGTCCAAAGTCAGTTTGTATAGGTACTTTGAAGTGACCTTGACCATAAACTATGAGAGATATAAAGTCCAAACTTGTTGTATTCAGAGGTGATATTTTCCTATATATTTTGGTTTTTCGTTGATCAAGGTAATTTTTAAGGCCTTGCAAAAACATACCAACAAATAGGTCATCGTACAGTGTTATGGCTGTTTATTTAAATTTTAACCCATAGTATGCAACCGCATTTGGTTATTTCTGTTCAGACATGCATGAGAGATCGTGTGAGGGTCAAGGTCATCCCAAGGGCACCATTTTTTTGGCTTAATATAACTTTGCTGTACCTTATTTGATCGCACAAGGATTGTATTTGGAGCCGTAAGTCAATGTCATCTCAAGGTCAAGAGCATAAAAAGTCAAAGATCAAAGTCAAGGTATTACTTTGTATTTTAATGCCACCATTTCATTTTGTTTTCCTGGGCACTCATGTTCATGTTAAATATTGGAACTCCAAAAGGAGCCATAATGAGTCATATGAGGTTTGCTCTTCTAGTCCTCATACCAATTGTCTTTCTTTTGCTAGTAATAATTCAGAATCAGAATCCGTTTTTCCCACAATTAGGAAAATGTTCACACCATGTGAACATAACATCAAAACATGACATATGCATAACTACAAACATCGTCATCTAACAATTATTTGAAGTAAAATGTTCTTTTGTTCTGCATTGTGATAGTATCACATAACCAAAACAAGCTGATTTATTTATTTTTTTATTTATGTATTTATTTAGTTATGTATTTCTTTGTGAAATTTGAGAGCAAAGTAAAGAGCTTTGTTTAGAGTTAGTCACACCATGTAACATGAAAGTTACTATTCATGCAGAAAGGGATAGATTGTACAATCTTGATAGCATTGTGCTAATTGTAAGAAGTTTGTATCAAAACAGGATTATATCCCAAGATGCATCTGCCAGCGCCTCGAGCAGCCCTTGAGCTGGGAAAGCATTTTATAAGACGAGAAAATAAAAATGGTATTACCTTCCAGCCATCTGCTTCTTTAAGGGAGACAACTTACCTAAATGTGCTTTGCACACACACACGCACACACACACTTTTTTTGGCCTCCCTTGATTTTTATGTTAGAGACCCTGGGCAAGGGAACTAAAAGCGGTTACTAAATTCTGCTTGTTTATTAATTATCGATTAATTAGTTTATGTACAAGAGGGATCCATCTTCAAGCTGACAAACATTGCAACCACTTCAAGGACAACTGAAAAGTCTCCTTAAGCGAGATGCTCTTCCTGAGTGCAGAAATGTTTTCTACACCGAACTGAAGTGATTTATAAACCATGTATTACATGTTGCGTGTGTCCTGCCAGCGTACAGCCACATCACAAAGACCATTGAGGCCAGTCGTGTTCACCTGTTTGACATCATGACACAGTTCAGGGCTATTTTCTCTGACGAAGATCCCATCGTCTCCTCCAGTAAAGAGGACATCGTCCCAGACTCTGCACTGTTCCATAGCTGGGTGGTGCAAAAGGTCATTGATATTTTTACATTTTATTTCATTACATATATATATTATATATATATATATATATATATATATATATATATATATATATATATATATATATATATATATATATATATATATATATATATATATATACATACAGAGAGAGAGAGATTTATATATATATTCAAAGACACCGTACACACTGTGGTAAATGTGACCCTCATCACGATACCCTTGACGAAGACCCTGTGTTATGGCAGAAATTTTGCGTTCTGACTCAAGAACATTAAAAATACAAGCGTTGGAGTGCGCAGTTTCTTTTAATTTTTGACTTTATATTCTCTGCCTTTGGACGGTTTGAACACTTGCACCTCTCAATGATTTAGTAGTATGGTGCCAGTATCTGCCGGAAGTTATATTTATGTGTGTGATTGTTGTAGAATTTATACATGTTTTTCTTGGTTTTTCATTTTTCTTTTTTAAATTAGCGGCAGCTTAGTTGGTGTAAACATTTGTAGAAAGTAGCCAATAGGGAACATGACAGCGTGTGAAAATACTGAGAACCAACACATTTACAACTGAATATTTGTATAGATAGATTGGTGTATAATTTTCAATGTTGGATTTCTTTGCGTGTTTGGTTAATTAATGAAATAAAATAAAATGACATAAAATAAAATAATAAAATAAATTGAAGTAAAATAAATAAAATAAAATAAAAGTAATTTATGATATAATATAGTATAATATAATATATGATATAATATAGTATAATATAATATATGATTTAATATAGTATAATATATGATATAATATAGTATAATATAATATATGATATAATATAGTATAATATAATATATGATATAATATAGTATAATATAAAATAGTATAACGTATAATATAATAAATAAGATAAATAAATAAAATGACAAAATAAATTAAGTGTTATAAAATAAATAAAATAATACCATAAAATTAAATTAATTGAATAAAATACAATAAAATTAAAACTTAAAATGACTGCATGCCAACCCAAACTGATGGTGTGTGTTTGAATACATAAATAACATGTACAAAGAAGTAAAAGGTAGATGATACCTCGGTCAGTTACAAGGTCAATACATCAATCGGTAAGATCAAAACTGTTTCATGATTCCAGGTGTCACAGTTTCTATCCATACTGGAGTCTGACTTGACCCGAGGGGACGGAGGTCGCCTTGACTCCCTTCTGGGTCAGTGTATGTACTTCGGTCTGTCCTTCAGTCGTGTTGGGGCCGACTTCCGGGGCCTTCTGGCCCCCATCTTCCAGCGAGCGGCCTTGATGTACTTTGAGGGGGCTCTGAAGGAGGCCAACCTAAAGTAGGCATCTTGAAATTGCGTCTGATGTTTTATTGTAGTCTGTTGGCGTTGGTTGGGTTCTGTTTGATGTTTTATTGTAGTCTGTTGGGGTTGGTTGGGTTCTATTGGATGTTTTATTGTAGTCGTTGGGGTTGGTTGGGTTTTATTTGATGTTTTATTGTAGTGTGTTGGGGTTGGTTGACTTCTGATGTTTTATTGTAGTCTGTTGGGGTTGGTTGGCTTCTATTTGATGTTTTATTGTAGTCTGTTGGGTTGGTTGGGTTCTATTTGATGTTTTATTGTAGTCTTTTCGGGTTGGTTGGGTTCTATTTGGGGCTGAATGCATAGCGGTAGACTTCACACGAAGTTAGCAACTAGTTCGCAAGTTACGAACTTTGAGCAATAGCTCGTAATGCATGAGCCAGTAGGCCGCACCAAAGTTACCAACTACGGTAGTCCGCATCGAAAGTGGACTACGAGCTCGAAGTTAGTAACTACTGAAAGCAAACATGGCGTGCGTTCTTTCGTGTAGGCAGCAAAATCACCGATTGCTTCAAATAAATCGAGTATTTAGAGACATAACTCATCCATTTGAGGTGTGGAACAATAGTCAATTTCTAAAAAGATTCCGATTGGCAAGGCACATGATTTTAGAGCTAGCCAATGTGCTAGAAGACAGCATCGAATTTCCCCCTTGCAAGAAAGAGGTCATTCAGCCCCTTGTTGCAGTTGTTGTGTCTTGTACGCCGGTGAAACGCCACTGGCTGTCGCCTGACACATGCTTTCAAGGATATTGTTTATATTTGCAAAAATAATACAACTATAAAACATATCATTCATGACTGCAGTGCAACAATGTATTCCACAGAACATTCATACTGTTCAAAGTCAAACAAAAATATTGACTATTGCATAATCATAGCAACATCTTTAATTCATAACAATCTCTCTTTCGCAAAAATCTGCCTTTCGCTTGGTGGACTCCATATCGGCCTAACATTTATGGGCATGCGCAATGCTGGAGATTCCCCTGCCTAAAACTATCAGGTCAGAACTTCTTAGTCAACAGATGGGTTGCATACGTGCATAGCGCTCTACCGTAGTTCGCAACTACATGAAAGTTTATAGCTTCGAAGTTTGTAACTTTCCGCAATTGAAGTCTGCTGCTATGCATCGGACCCTTGATGTTTTATTGTAGTCTGTTGGGGTTGGTTGGGTTCTGTTTCAAATCTTGTTCATTGTTTGTCAATTCAGAGAAATAGCTAAATTTTTGTTCCAGTTTAAAGGAAGGAAGATTTTCCATTATTAAATGCAAAATACAGGACAATAACAAATTACAGATGGTAACAAAATACAGGATGATAGCAAAATACAACAAAATACAGGATGATAGCAAAATACAGGATGATAGCAATCCTATCCTTTCCCATAACTTGGAGGTCGTAGGGGCACCACAGATGATCGTTTAACCAGCGTTCTCCATCTTTCCATGTCCTCAGCAACCCTGATTGTTTCGCTCAGTGTCAAGCCAGTCAATTCTCGAATGTTGTCCTCCCACTTCTTTTTCGGTCTCCCTCTTCTTCTATCTCCTTGCACTGTGCCTTGCGAGATGGTCTTTGCAAGACCTGATGATCTGGTGACGTGGCCATACCATCGGAGTTTCAGTTTTTTCACCACTGTGAGCAAGTCATCGTGTTGTCCAATGGCTTGTGTGATGGTCTGTCAGACTTCGTCGTTGGTGATGTGCTGGGTATAGGAAATGCCCAGAAGTCTTCTGTAGCACCTCATCTCCATGCTTTGTATTCTTCGTTGTAGATCTGCTGGGAGGGCCCATGTTTCGCAAGCATATAGGAAGATGGAGATGACAAGGGAGTGCAGCAGTCTTATCTTGGAATGTAGACTGATGGTCCTGTCTTTCCAAATCAGGATGGCAAACGCAATTGAGGCATATTATCAAAACCTTAGTGCACACTTGTAAGAGAGTGGCGCAGTGAAAGTTGTGGTTTTCATTGGTGGTGTACTGCTACAGTAAATGGTCCATTGTACACTACAGCTGCCCTGTCCTATACCTTACTAAAGATGGGGGTCTATAGGCTGACATTTAAACACCCCTTGTTCTCCTTCCACACGTTTTTCAATACTTGGCCTGCAGCTTTAATAGTCCAACATTTGTTTTTATTCTTTTTTTGTTTGTGAATAAAATGTAAAAAGCTGATTTGCTGGTTGCAGGTTTGAGGAAAACATGCAGTCGTACAACTTGCTGGGCGTGACGTCATCAGGGGGTCTCAGCTATGGCTCTGCCTCTCAGGTACAATGACGTGTGCTGTCTGCTGCACACAACGCTTCTTACTGCACTCTGGCTTTCCGGTTATTGCAAGTCCACAGCTTGAGGATGGGTGGATGGAAAGGAGGATGATTGATTGATTAATTGGTAGATTGATCACTGAGGTGTGTTTGGAGAATGCTGAGCTGTGGGTGTAGGTGATAAAGGTGATGTGATGAGGCATCAGACGATGCGCCCAAAGGCAGCAAATGAGCGCCTGGGGCGGCTTGAGTTAGATCCTGTATCAGCCAGCGCCTTGAGCAGTTCTTGATGTCACAGGGCAGCCCGTGAAGAAAGCCATGTAGTCTGTGTGTGAAGAGTATAGGGGCGGGGGTGGTACTGCGTGTTGCCGTATTCGTGATTATTGTTGTCTCGGGAGCGTGCAAAGCATGGTAAACAGCATACGCCGGTTAGGCCAGGTTAGGAATTTGCTCACTATCGTCAGAACGTGTTTGTCAGCAGTACAGTGTAGACGGTGTTTGTCTAGTGCTCTGTGGTTTTTGCTGTGTTCTGGAATTAGGGTGGGACGGGTATTAACGAATAATAATATCTGGTTCCGAGAAGGATACTAGTTTAAAGATTGCAAATTTCTGAAGTGATACGCTCAGTTGGAGTGCAGCTGTAGAAAAGCAAGTCTGTGGTAGTGTGGTAGGTAGTATCGAGGTATTGTCTACTACGGGAACTACACACTACCGGATTACCCTAATTGGATGTACTTTCGTAGGAAGGCAGTGGAGAAGGGCTACGGGGTGCAATTTCATGCGAACCGTTGGGTGAGTTGGATGGTGGTTTTTTCCTCACTGTGCTAATAACCAAGGGCCGGCTGTTGGGGTGTTGAATGATAGCTGGTACGTAAGGGTAAGGAAGGATGAGAAAGGTTGCACTGAGGAGAGGCAGAAGAAAGGAAGAGAGCGTCGGAAGGAGGGAGAATGAGGGAGAAGAAAGGGGGTGGAGTGTGATGAAGCTAGGATGGAAGTGGTTGCTGTTGTTGTCGTTGGGGATGCTTGATATGAATAATGTGTTGATGGTTACTTGTATTCATTTGCAGCATCGTTCATTCCAGGCATTCATGATTTCATTGAATTGTATAATATGTATTTGATTCAAGTGACGATAACAGTAGAAAGCGAGAGAGAGTCAAGGACGGGGGAAATAGACTGCAGTTGGACCCCTCAAGTGGCAGAAGTTTAGTGGAGTAGCTAGTGAGAGTGGGGGGGGGTAAGTGTGTGGAGGGAGGGGGACAGAATCGAGAACATGACATTTACGATGCGACAAGCATGTTACAGGTTCGTCGAGGATTGTCGTTGAGGATTGAATTCGAGTTTGAAGTTCGCAGCTCAACGTTCGTCAATCCGCCAGTTCGTCGCTGGAAAACGTAAGGCAGCGACGACGACGACACTTGGTCAAGTGGACCAAACATCATCAGCATCGCCATCTGTTATTGTCCACGCGTCCCCTGTTATCAGCGCCATCATCATCACTTCAACATCATCGTCAGTGGCGACCACGGGTGGCAACGCTCCTTCGTTTGGACGTCAACGGAAGGGGGCGAGAACGTTGGAGGAGACTTTACCAGGGACTGCATTTCGCCAGGTGGGCCCGTTTTGTGTTGTCCCTCTCCTTCACAACCCCCCCTGTCTGTGTGTGAACACGTGCCTCGGACTTTGGCTGTGCACGTTCGATTTGAGGACGTTGGTCGATTAGCGACCCCCGATCACCCACGAACCATTGCATCGTTCCATTGACCCATTGATTGTTTCATTACCATTTCTTCGTTTCATGTGTAAATGTTGTATGTGTATGAGTGTGTGGTATGAATGAATAAATAGCTTGAAAGTTGTATATATAATCGTTGTGTTTTCATCCCTTCACGTCTGCGGGAAATCGTCATTCTTTCTGGGTTGTCTGCGTGTGGAAGTTGTTTGTTTGTGGCGTCTGCCCAGGGGGAGTCGTGGCGGTGACATATGGTGGAGATGCAGGGTAGGTGTGAGTGTGCCCAGACGTGAAGTTGTCTTGTAATTGTCTTGTGGTGTCCGTGTGTGTGAGGCGTGACTCGGTGAGAGTGTGCACCCCAGCGGGTGGTTGGAGGGAGTCAGGTAGCTGTTTAGCGGAGGCTCACAGCCGGCCTGGGTTCGACCACACGTGAGGGAGGGGGCCATTGCACTCTCCAACCGGTTCGCTACCTCGCGGGCCAGTTTCCACTGTTTGAGTGGGAGGAGGTGGGTGATAGGTAAGGAAGATAGCTTAGTTAGGTGGGTTAGTATCTTAGGCTAGGCTAGGTAAGGTTAGGTTTTTGACTTCTTGTTGTTGTTTTTGGTGTTGTTGTTGCTTTCCTTAAGCAGGATGGCATCGCACGAGGAGGCTGAAGGAGTGTCACCGATCGCGGCTCGTACGCGTTCTCGCGTGGGTGTCACGATGGACGAGCGGGCGACAACGTCGGCAGCGGATGCAGGAGTCACCGATCTACCTTCTGCGATCGAGCAACGGAGATCGCCGGTCAGGTCATCGCGTCGTGGGTCAGCAGACGACGAGTCGACGACGTTCGAAGCCAGAGACACAGTGAGTGATCCTTTTGTGACGGGATTTGGCGCGACTGGCGGGATGTCAGCAGGCACCGACTTCTACGGAGACCATGATCGCCTGAGCGACGCAACGAGACCGAAGAGGTTTGAGACCAATCCCTACCGTTCAGTCTACAAGGTCGAGGCGGCACCGACGCCGAGGGCAGGATTGTTCGCGGACGAGACGCCGGTGGAGAGGATCTTGAGGCTCGCCAAGCGCGAAGGGTTGAGAGGTCAGGCTGCGTTAGACTACGCGATGGACCAAGCAGCGAGGGAGATAGAGCTGATGGCGAAGGTGGGGGAGAAAGACGCAGATCGGAGGGAGAGAGAGAGAGAACGAGAGCACGAACTAGCGATGGCGCAACTTAGGTTGCAGGAAGGCGCCGGGAACCGCAGGAATCGTCAACCCGAGTTTGAGACGGTCAAGCTCAGGTTACCGTTTTTCGAAGACAAGGACGACCTAGAAACCTACTTGTGCCAGTTCGAGCGTTTTGCCAAGGCTCAAGACTGGAAGAAGGACACGTGGGCTATTCGCTTGGGGACCTTGCTGAAGGGGAAGGCGAGGGAAGTTTACGTTGGCTTGAACGAGGACGACTCTGCCGACTACGAGATCCTGAAGGCAGCGTTGTTGGTACGTTTCAACCTGACGGCCGAGACGTATCGGAAGAAGTTTCGCCAGCTACGAAGGGAGCCACCGGAGACTTTCAAACAGTATCTGCGGAAGTCAGAGTTGTTCCTGGAGCGCTGGATGGGACTAGCGAACAAGAAGGCCACGTATGCGGACTTACTAGACTTAGTGCTGATGGAGCAGATGGTCAACGGTTTGACGCCAGAGCTGGTCACGTTCGTGCGCGAGCGCAACCCAGCAACGGTCGAGGAGGCCGCGACGTTAGCGCAGCAGTACGTCGACGCCAGGGCGGGAACCAACCTACGTTTCCCACCCCGTCAACCCTTTACACCCAGGGACAAGAGCGAGGGTCGCAAGCCAGCGGGACCACGACCCAACTCGCCGGACAAGCGGGAATGCTACAGTTGCGGGCAGAAAGGGCATCTGAAGCGGAATTGCCCGAAACGCGGCGAGAGGGCTGGAGCAGCGTTGCGCGTCTTGGAGGAGGAGAAGGAGGCAGGCACGAAGAGAGACTCGCGTTTCCAGAGCCAAGTGATAGTGGAAGGGGTTCCGCTGACGGCCATGAGGGACACGGGAGCCGATCTGATATGCTTGCGGGAAGGAGAGGTTGCCAACCTCAAGTGCACCGGACGCACGCGGCGCGTCGGATTCGCCATTAGACAGTTGTCCAGGTCACTGCCGACGGCGTGGGTACAGTTGGAATCACCGTTCTACACCGGGAGAGTGGAGGTAGTGGTGGTACCAGACTTAACCTACCCAGTGGTGATCGGCAACTGGGCGAGGACGGAGCAGCAATGTGATACAGCACTGCCAGTGTTCGTCGGGGAAGCAGCAGAGTGTTGCGCTGTGCAGACGCGAGCGCAGGCAGCCAAGGAGCAGGTCGCTGCAGAACCATTGGTGGTCGGACCAAGCAGGAACGTCGTCGCCACGCCGAAGGAGATTCGTCAACTGCAGTTGGAAGACGGCGAGCTTGCGAAAGTACGACAGCTAGCAGACCGGAAGGCGGGAAAGGAGAAACGAGGAAAGGGGCAAGTGGCATTTGTCTGGAAGCGGGGCCTGTTGTACCGGGAGTATACAGGACAAGACAAAGTGGATCACAGCCAGTTGGTGGTGCCAGCCAAGCTTCGATCGGAGGTACTGCGCATGGGACACGACACACCCATGGCTGGACATCTAGGAGCCAAGCGGACTCAAGATCGAGTGTGGGCCGAGTTCTACTGGCCTGGGATGTGCCGTGACGTCAGGAGGTACTGTGCGTCGTGTGACGTGTGCCAGCGGACGACGCCGAAGGGGAGTGTCAGGAAGGTGCCACTAGGGCGGATGCCAGTGATGGAGGTACCATTTCAGAGAGTGGGCATCGACCTGATTGGACCCATACGACCAGCGTCTGAAAGGGGGCACCAGTACGTCTTGGTTACGGTGGACTTTGCTACACGGTACCCGGAGGCAATACCGTTGAAGAGGATCGACACGCCGCACGTAGCAGAAGCGTTGTGGGAAACCTGGACACGGGTGGGCATTCCGGAGGAAGTACTGTCAGACAACGGGACTCAGTTCGTCAGCGAGGTGATGAAGCAAGTACACCACCTGCTATCCGTCAAGGGGATTCGGACGACGCCGTTTCACGCCCAGTGCAACGGGTTAGTCGAACGGTTCAACGGGACGCTGAAGTCGATGCTACGACGACTATGCCAGGAGCAGCCGCGCGAGTGGGACAGGTACATCCCTGCACTGCTGTTCGCGTACCGGGAGGTGCCGCAGGAGTCACTTGGTTTTTCACCCTTCGAGTTGCTCTACGGACGAACGGTGCGAGGACCAATGCAGGTGTTGCGACAGCTGTGGACGAAAGAAGGACAGGACCCGGAGATGCGTACTACGGCAGAGTACGTCGTGGATCTGAGGAACCGGTTGGAGGATACTTGCCAGCTAGCCCAGGAGCATTTGCGCAAGGCGACAACCAGGTACGCAGCGCAGTTCAACAGGAAGGCCGTGGACAGAGCGTTCAAGGCGGGAGACAAGGTACTGGTGCTGCTTTCCAGTAAGGCCAACAAGCTCGAGGTGGCGTGGAGGGGACCGTATGCGGTGCTGGAGCGCGTGGGCTCTTGCGACTACCGCGTCCAAGTCGGCAGAAACAGGAAGTTGTACCACGCCAACCTTCTGAAGCGCTATGTGGAACGCCGAGGGGAACCAGAGACGACGGTAGCAGTGGTGATTGACCAGGCCGAAACGGAGGGGATGTCAGACATCAGCTACCAGGGTACGGTACCACTGATACCGCTACGAGCAAGCGAAGGGCCGGGGAACGTACAGATCGACCCGACACTGTCTGCACTTCACCAAAGCCAACTACGGGAAGTGTGTCAACGGTATGCCAGTCAGCTGACGGATTTACCCCAGCGCACCACCCTGGACGAGTGCGAGGTGGTGTTGACCGACGACAGCCCTGTGCGCATACGTCAGCATCCGCTACCATTTTCACAGATGGAAGTCGTCAAGGGTGAAGTGGAATCGATGCTGGAGTTGGGGGTTATCGAACTCTGTACATCGCCGTACAGCGCACCGATCGTGTTGGTGAGGAAGAAGAGTGGAGAGGTACGATTCTGCATCGACTACCGTGGGTTGAACAGGGTGGTCAAGTTCGATGCTGAACCACTACCGGACATCGAGTACTTGTTCGCCAAGCTAGGGAAGGCCAAGTACCTAAGCAAGCTGGACCTCACAAAAGGGTATTGGCAGATACCTGTCAAGCAGGAAGACCGAGACAAGACGGCGTTTACGACACCGCAGGGCCAGTTCAGATGGACCACGATGCCGTTCGGTCTGAAGACTGCAGGGGCGACTTTCTCACGCATGATGCGGAAACTGCTACGACCACTGCACCGAGCTGACGTCGACAATTTCATGGACGACGTCATGATCGCGACCGAGACGTGGGAGCAGCATCTGCAAGCGTTGAGAGCCGTGTTTCAGAGGCTGCAGGAAGTGCATCTCGCCGCTAGACCCAGCAAGTGTTTCCTGGGATACAAGGAGCTGAGCTACCTGGGCCATCAAGTGGGGGATGGAGCGATGAAGCCAGAACGAGACAAGTTGGACAAGGTGCGCCGAACGTGTCCACCGACAACCAAGAAGCAAGTCCGAGCGTTCTTGGGGTTGTGCGGATACTACAGACGATTCGTGCCACATTTCGCCGAGAGAGCACTGCCGCTGACCAACTTGACGAAAGGAGGGAAGAAGGGGGAGGTCGACTGGACGGATGACTGCCAGAAAGCTTTCGATGACTTGAAGAGAGCGCTGACCAGTGAGCCAGTGGTCAAGTTACCGAACCTTGAGAAGGAGTTCATCCTGAGGACCGACGCATCCGAGCAAGGGCTAGGAGCTGCTCTGATGCAAGAAACCGGTGAGGGTGTGCAACCGGTAGGGTTTGCCAGCAAGAAGCTGCTGCCGGCAGAGCGAAACTACTCCACCATTGAGAAGGAGTGTTTGGCAGTTGTGTGGGCAGTACAACGTTTCGAACCATACCTGTTTGGACGGCACTTTTGGCTGGAGACAGACCATCGACCGCTGCAGTACCTGCAGAGAACGCACCTCAACAGTGCTAGACTCACTCGGTGGGCTATGCAGTTGCAGGCGTACGTCTTCACAGTGCGACCAATTCCAGGGAGAGACAACATTGAAGCGGATTTCCTCAGCAGATCTGACCCTGTGGAAGTTTAAGTTTTGAACTCTCCGTAGGTTCGTCTTGGGAGGGGGGTGTGTCACAGGGCAGCCCGTGAAGAAAGCCATGTAGTCTGTGTGTGAAGAGTATAGGGGCGGGGGTGGTACTGCGTGTTGCCGTATTCGTGATTATTGTTGTCTCGGGAGCGTGCAAAGCATGGTAAACAGCATACGCCGGTTAGGCCAGGTTAGGAATTTGCTCACTATCGTCAGAACGTGTTTGTCAGCAGTACAGTGTAGACGGTGTTTGTCTAGTGCTCTGTGGTTTTTGCTGTGTTCTGGAATTAGGGTGGGACGGGTATTAACGAATAATAATATCTGGTTCCGAGAAGGATACTAGTTTAAAGATTGCAAATTTCTGAAGTGATACGCTCAGTTGGAGTGCAGCTGTAGAAAAGCAAGTCTGTGGTAGTGTGGTAGGTAGTATCGAGGTATTGTCTACTACGGGAACTACACACTACCGGATTACCCTAATTGGATGTACTTTCGTAGGAAGGCAGTGGAGAAGGGCTACGGGGTGCAATTTCATGCGAACCGTTGGGTGAGTTGGATGGTGGTTTTTTCCTCACTGTGCTAATAACCAAGGGCCGGCTGTTGGGGTGTTGAATGATAGCTGGTACGTAAGGGTAAGGAAGGATGAGAAAGGTTGCACTGAGGAGAGGCAGAAGAAAGGAAGAGAGCGTCGGAAGGAGGGAGAATGAGGGAGAAGAAAGGGGGTGGAGTGTGATGAAGCTAGGATGGAAGTGGTTGCTGTTGTTGTCGTTGGGGATGCTTGATATAAATAATGTGTTGATGGTTACTTGTATTCATTTGCAGCATCGTTCATTCCAGGCATTCATGATTTCATTGAATTGTATAATATGTATTTGATTCAAGTGACGATAACAGTAGAAAGCGAGAGAGAGTCAAGGACGGGGGAAATAGACTGCAGTTGGACCCCTCAAGTGGCAGAAGTTTAGTGGAGTAGCTAGTGAGAGTGGGGGGGGGTAAGTGTGTGGAGGGAGGGGGACAGAATCGAGAACATGACATTTACGATGCGACAAGCATGTTACAGGTTCGTCGAGGATTGTCGTTGAGGATTGAATTCGAGTTTGAAGTTCGCAGCTCAACGTTCGTCAATCCGCCAGTTCGTCGCTGGAAAACGTAAGGCAGCGACGACGACGACACTTGGTCAAGTGGACCAAACATCATCAGCATCGCCATCTGTTATTGTCCACGCGTCCCCTGTTATCAGCGCCATCATCATCACTTCAACATCATCGTCAGTGGCGACCACGGGTGGCAACGCTCCTTCGTTTGGACGTCAACGGAAGGGGGCGAGAACGTTGGAGGAGACTTTACCAGGGACTGCATTTCGCCAGGTGGGCCCGTTTTGTGTTGTCCCTCTCCTTCACAACCCCCCCTGTCTGTGTGTGAACACGTGCCTCGGACTTTGGCTGTGCACGTTCGATTTGAGGACGTTGGTCGATTAGCGACCCCCGATCACCCACGAACCATTGCATCGTTCCATTGACCCATTGATTGTTTCATTACCATTTCTTCGTTTCATGTGTAAATGTTGTATGTGTATGAGTGTGTGGTATGAATGAATAAATAGCTTGAAAGTTGTATATATAATCGTTGTGTTTTCATCCCTTCACGTTTGCGGGAAATCGTCATTCTTTCTGGGTTGTCTGCGTGTGGAAGTTGTTTGTTTGTGGCGTCTGCCCAGGGGGAGTCGTGGCGGTGACACTTGAGTTAGATCCTGTATCAGCCAGCGCCTTGAGCAGCTGTTGAGTTAGATCCTGTATCAGCCAACCTCTTGAGCAGCTCATAACCCAGATGATGACAACTATAATGATGTTAGATTTGTATTGTACAGGCGGGTCAACTGTACCCCCCAACCGTGCTGCTGGACTTTTACCCGCTAGCTGCCTACTGCAACCACTTGCTAACTGCCTTCAATGACCTCAGGCTGTGTGCGCCTGTCAACCTGGCCTGCCTAGCCGTGTCAGCCGTCACGTCCTCTCTCACCTCCCTCAACAAAGTCATCCTGGCCTTCCACAGGTGAGGCCAGAGGTCTAGTATTTGGTGACAGGGTTTGGTGGTTTTGAAATGTCACTGTACACCACCATTTATGATCTCTCAGTCTGTCACCCGAGTTGACCTATTACGTAAAAGGTCCATTTGATTCCTCATTGATTCGCTGATGGGTCCATTGATTTGCTGACTGGACCATTGATTCGCTGACTAGACCATTGATTCCTCATTGATTTGCTGACTGGTTTGTGTGTAGTTTGTGTAACGATGATTGTAAATATCGTTTCATTGTTTGTTGTTGTTATTTTGTTGTATCAATTTTTATTCATCAGATTAACATAAGTTGTACTGATTTATTTGTTTGATGGAGTTGTGTTGGGAAGGCTTGTGTGTTGTCTTTTGTGTGTTGTCTTTTTGTGTGCTGTTTTTTGTGTGTTGTCTTTTGTGTGCTGTTTTTTGTGTGTTGTCTTTTGTGTGTTGTCTTTTGTGTGTTGTCTTTTTGTGTGCTGTTTTTTGTGTGTTGTCTTTTGTGTGTTGTCTTTTGTGTGTTGTCTTTTGTGTGTTGTCTTTTTGTGTGCTGTTTTTTGTGTGTTGTCCGCCTGACCAAGAGCTTAGCTGGAAAATGTGCACTGTGTTGTCTGGTCTCTCAGTATTGTAAAGTTTGAATGCTTGGCACTCCTGTTTTATTCTGCTGTATGTTATTGTTGTGTGCCATGTGATGTATGTTATTGTTGTATGCCATGTGATGTATGTTATTGTTGTATGCCATGTGATGCATGTTATTGTTGTATGCCATGTGATGTATGTTATTGTTGTATGCCATGTGATGTATGTTATTGTTGTGTGCCATGTGATGTATGTTATTGTTGTATGCCATGTGATGTATGTTATTGTTGTATGCCATGTGATGTATGTTATTGTTGTGTGCCATGTGATGTATGTTATTGTTGTATGCCATGTGATGTATGTTATTGTTGTATGCCATGTGATGTATGTTATTGTTGTATGCCATGTGATGTATGTTATTGTTGTGTGCCATGTGATGTATGTTATTGTTGTATGCCATGTGATGTATGTTATTGTTGTATGCCTTGTGATGTATGTTATTGTTGTATGCCATGTGATTTATGTTATTGATGTATGCCATGTGATGTATGTTATTGTTGTATGCCATGTGATGTATGTTATTGTTGTATGCCATGTGATGTATGTTGTTGTTGTGTGCCATGTGATGTATGTCATTGTTGTATGCCATGTGATGTATGTTATTGTTGTATGCCATGTGATGTATGTTATTGTTGTATGCCATGTGATGTATGTTATTGTTGTGTGCCATGTGATGTATGTTATTGTTGTATGCCATGTGATGTATGTTATTGTTGTATGCCATGTGATGTATGTTATTGTTGTATGCCATGTGATGTATGTTATTGTTGTATGCCATGTGATGTATGTTATTGATGTATGCCATGTGATGTATGTTATTGTTGTATGCCATGTGATGTATGTTATTGTTGTATGCCATGTGATGTATGTTGTTGTTGTGTGCCATGTGATGTATGTCATTGTTGTATGCCATGTGATGTATGTTATTGTTGTATGCCATGTGATGTATGTTATTTTTGTATGCCATGTGATGTATGTTATTGTTGTATGCCATGTGATGTATGTTATTGTTGTATGCCATGTGATGTATGTTATTTTTGTATGCCATGTGATGTATGTTATTGTTGTATGCCATGTGATGTATGTTATTGTTGTATGCCATGTGATGTATGTTATTTTTGTATGCCATGTGATGTATGTTATTGTTGTGTGCCATGTGATGTTATGTATGTTATTGTTCATTGCCATGTGATGCATGCCATGTGATGTATGTTATTGTTGTGTGCCATGTGATGTATACCATGTGATGTATGTTATTGTTGTATGCCATGTGATGTATACCATGTGATGTATGTTATTGTTCCCCCTGTGGGAATGCTGGGGGTTTCAGTATAAATAGTATCCCCGCTTTCTGGAAATTTAGTGCTTTAAATTCCCACTGTCGATGTCTTTCTCATTTGTTCTTTCTCATTCCTACTCTGTTCTATCAATCTGCTATACTATCTTCTTCTTCGCTAGATTTACCAACCTACCAGTCACCTACCTTTTTTCTTGAAAACTCTTCTGGGACAAAACTCCTCATTTGTGTGAGGTCTGTTGGATCAGCTTGGGAATATTGAACGCTTTCTGCCAGGTGGTCACTGGGGCTTCCTATGATGTTATTATTTGACAATGTAGGCATTTTATATGTATGTGTTTTGTTGATATTTTATAATGATGTTTGTATTCTATTTTGTTTTTGTAAATGGGCGTTCGATAAATTAGAGTATCGCCTCAGCGTCCCCTGCGTTGGATGTCTTTATTATAAAGTGACTGGCCGGTGTAGTGCCTTCAGTGTTACCACTAGGGTTGTTTCGGCAGATCTTTTATGCGGATCAGGGGTAAGTCCTCTTTCAGCGAAGTTGTGGTCTTGATTTTGTGGTCCTGATTTGGCTCTTTGCAGTCCACTGGAATAACTAACTATGTTATTGTTGTATGCCATGTGATGTATGTTATTGCTAAATGATGCACAGGGCAGAAGAAACGACGTTCAACCAGCGAGAGAGAGCACAGTTCTATGTATGTTATTGCTATATGATGCACAGGGCAGAAGAAACGACGTTCAACCAGCGAGAGAAAGCACAGTTCGAGCAGTTTTGTGCCACCTACGCCACTGACCTCCTGCCCTACATCAACCGCTGTCTGCAGGCTCTGTTTCCTACTGCTCAGCTGGCTCAGGCATTGGGAGTCTCCCTCACTGAGCTCAACAAAATGGTGACTCCCTCCTACGGCTCTAATAATTATTTGTTGGCCTCATTATTTTTATATTTTAATATATTTTTGGTATTCTTGCTGAACTCGACAAAATAGAATTTTGATTAAGTAGTGTGTGATTTAGTTATTTATTTATATTATTATTTTATCCCTCAGGGCAGTCCGCAGGACCCTATAAACATTGAATATTTATCTTGTACAGATAGTTAACTCTATGAAATAATAATACTGTCTGTGATATTTGTGTTCTACTGTCCAAATTGCCTCCCTTTACACTGGTTTGATAACGCATTCAAGAGTGCTGACCATGTAAATAAGAACAAAATAAATCAGATAAATAACACAAAATAATTGTTAAATTTAATTAATGGAAATATAATACAAAGAGAAAAGGACATGCTGGTATAATATTAATGGAAATGTGAAACAATATGAATCATAAAATGCCTGTTAATTAGACTGTGACATTACTGAAGTGTAATAATAACAATACTACTACTACATAGATTTGCATAGCGCACATATGATACAAAAAAGAGTGAATCAAGCCTTATGATCAGACTGTGACATCACTGCCATGTGCAAGATGTTGGTCATGCTACGTTGCAGGGAGGAGTGGCCATGGTAGATTTGGTCCCAGTTCTACAACAGATTCAGCACTTGATGCCCACTGTACAGGAGGAGGTTGAGTCCACACCAATTGCTGTAAGTGATTACTGGGGTTATGTTATTGGTGCAGTAGCTTACCAATCAGTATAAGTTATCACTGGGGTTATGTTATTAATGCATTAGCATACCAACTGTTATAAGTTATCACTGGGGTTATGTTATTAATGCATTAGCATACCAACTGTTATAAGTTATCACTGGGGTTATGTTATTAATGCATTAGCATACCAACTGTTATAAGTTATCACTGGGGTTATGTTATTAATGCATTAGCATACCAACTGTTATAAGTTATCACTGGGGTTATGTTATTAATGCATTAGCATACCAACTGTTATAAGTTATCACTGGGGTTATGTTATTAATGCATTAGCATACCAACTGTTATAAGTTATTACTGGGGTTATGTTATTGGTGCAGTAGCATACCAACTGTTATAAGTTATTACTGGGGTTATGTAATTGGTGCAGTAGCATACCAAGTATTATAAGTGATTACTGGGGTTATGTAATTGGTGCAGTAGCATACCAAGTATTATAAGTGATTACTGGGGTTATGTAATTGGTGCAGTAGCATACCAAGTATTATAAGTTTTTACTGGGGTTATGTAATTGGTGCAGTAGCATACCAAGTATTATAAGTGATTACTGGGTATGTATTGGGCAGTAGCATACCAAGTATTATAAGTGATTACTGGGGTTATGTAATTGGTGCAGTAGCATACCAACTGTTATAAGTTATTACTGGGGTTATGTTATTGGTGCAGTAGCATACCAACTGTTAAAAGTTATTACTGGGGTGCAATAGCATAGCGGTTTTGGCCATGTCCTAGAAATGTTTCATTGGAAGTTATTTGGAGCAGGGCTAGTACTGGGACAGATGACCATTGAATGTGGAGCAGGGTTAGTACTGGGACAGATGACTATTGAATGTGGAGCAGGGTTAGTACTGGGACAGATGACTATTGAATGTGGAGCAGGGTTAGTACTGGGACAAATGACCATTGAATGTTGAGCAGGGTTAGTACTGGGACAGATGACCATTGAATGTTGAGCAGAGTTAGTACTGGGACAGATGACCATTGAATGTTGAGCAGAGTTAGTACTGGGACAGATGACTATTGAATGTGGAGCAGAGTTAGTACTGGGACAGATGACTATTGAATGTGGAGCAGGGTTAGTACTGGGACAGATGACCATTGAATGTTGAGCAGGGTTAGTACTGGGACAGATGACCATTGAATGTGGAGCAGAGTTAGTACTGGGACAGATGACTATTGAATGTGGAGCAGAGTTAGTACTGGGACAGATGACCATTGAATGTTGAGCAGGGTTAGTACTGGGACAGATGACTATTGAATGTGGAGCAGAGTTAGTACTGGGACAGATGACTATTGAATTTGGAGCAGGGTTAGTACTGGGACAGATGACTATTGAATGTGGAGCAGGGTTAGTACTGGGACAAATGACCATTGAATGTTTAGCCATAGCCATGCAGGCAGTGGTTAGAAGCCTAAAGACAAAACAAAAAGAAAAAAAAGAAAGAGAGACAATGAAAATAAACAACAACACAACATGACCCTGAAGAAGATAAACAACACAACATGACCCTGATGAAGATAAACAACACAACATGACCCTGATGAAGATAAACAACAACACCACATGACCCTGATGAAGATAAACAACAACACAACATGACCCTGATGAAGAGACTTTAAGAAAAAAACACCCCTGTTCCTTCACAAGACATTATAACCCCAGGCGTAGTCTATGCAGGCACGCATTCGATGGCATGGACTATAAAGATCCTAACGCTCATGTCCTAGACGAGTGAGTACCCGCTATGCAGACACACCCAGCACGCACTAGGTCCCTCCCCCCCCAATCCCCAGGTCACCCAGGTTATGTTGAGCTGTGTGGGCATCAGACAGCCAGGGTTATGTTGAGCTGTGTGGGCATCAGACAACCAGGGTTATTTTGAGCTGTGTGGGCATCAGACAGCCAGGGTTATTTTGAGCTGTGTGGGCATCAGACAGCCAGGGTTATGTTGAGCTGTGTGGGCATCAGACAGCCAGGGTTTTGTTGAGCTGTGTGGGCATCAGACAACCAGGGTTATGTTGAGCTGTGTGGGCATCAGACAGCCAGGGTTATGTTGAGCTGTGTGGGCATCAGACAGCCAGGGTTATGTTGAGCTGTGTGGGCATCAGACAGCCAGGGTTATGTTGAGCTGTGTGGGTATCAGACAGCCAGGGTTATGTTGAGCTGTGTGGGTATCAGACAGCCAGGGTTATTTTGAGCTGTGTGGGTATCAGACAGCCAGGGTTATGTTGAGCTGTGTGGGTATCAGACAGCCAGGGTTATGTTGAGCTGTGTGGGTATCAGACAGCCAGGGTTATTTTGAGCTGTGTGGGCATCAGACAGCCATGGTTATGTTGAGCTGTGTGGGCATCAGACACCCAGGGTTATTTTGAGCTGTGTGGGCATCAGACAGCCATGGTTATGTTGATCTGTGTGGGCATCAGACAGCCAGGGTTATGTTGAGCTGTGTGGGCATCAGACAGCCAGGGTTATGTTGAGCTGTGTGGGCATCAGACAGCCAGGGTTATGTTGAGCTGTGTGGGCATCAGACAGCCAGGGTTATGTTGAGCTGTGTGGGCATCAGACAGCCAGGGTTATGTTGAGCTGTGTGGGTATCAGACAGCCAGGGTTATGTTGAGCTGTGTGGGCATCAGACAGCCAGGGTTATGTTGAGCTGTGTGGGCATCAGACAGCCAGGATTATGTTGAGCTGTGTGGGTATCAGACAGCCAGGATTATGTTGAGCTGTGTGGGTATCAGACAGCCAGGGTTATGTTGAGCTGTGTGGGTATCAGACAGCCAGGGTTATGTTGAGCTGTGTGGGTATCAGACAGCCAGGATTATGTTGAGCTGTGTGGGTATCAGACAGCCAGGGTTATGTTGAGCTGTGTGGGCATCAGACAGCCAGGATTATGTTGAGCTGTGTGGGTATCAGACAGCCAGGGTTATGTTGAGCTGTGTGGGCATCAGACAGCCAGTGGGCGCCTTGGATGGCTAAAGTATCATGCCGCGCCTTGAGCAGCTCTTGAGCTGGAGAAGTGCTATGTGAGAACAATACAATGTAAACAAAACAATTATAACTATGTGGGAACAATAGAATGTAAACAAAACAATTATAACGATGCATCCAATTGCCGCTGCTAATGACTTGTCATCTCAGTGTGTGTCTCCTTCAGCAGGTGACAGTAAGGACCAGTCAAAAAACTACTGACACCGCTGCCACCACCACTACCACCACCACCACCACCGGTGCCACCACATCACTGACCACAGCAAGCACCCAGGAACCCATCCACCCTGTGCCTTCCATAAGTATCACACCGTCTTCGCAAACAGAAGAGGTTGCAAGTAGCGATCAGCCAGCTCTGATTCCTACCTCAGAAGGTGATTGTACCCAGCAGGGCAGTTCAGCTGAGCTAGGCGACTGTGCGCAGTTGAAAGATGAAGAATTGAATGATGAAGTAAGGAGTGATGAAGGGAGCCACAGTCCAATACTAGAGGTAGTCGCCCATTCTTCTGCACAACATGTGTCAGCTGTAAAACCACAATCACCCTTTGCTGCTTCAGAATCACCACACGTTCTCCCAGAATCACCTAAAGTTCAACCACAAGATGCTGCGGAAACACCAGACAGTGTTCCCGCTCCATCAGGTGGGAACTCTGTGCCATCTGTTCTTTCTCCACCAGCAGCAGACGACTGTGGAATCCTGCAGTCAGAAACCATTGACCTGGACGCCGTGCCCGACGCCTGGCTCAGTGCAGGCGACGAGAACTCAGCCTCTGGCTGGTCGGTGGAAGGAATCGATGTTAGTCTGGCAGACGACCTGGCTACTGGCCTCACCCTAGATGGCGGAGAAAAGGGCATGAATTATGTCAAGAAACAGGACTGATGTTCATCACAGGAGTTGTTCAGCATTAAGTTTGTGGGTGTAGGAACATTAGGTTTGTGGGCGTAGGAAGGCGTGATGTCACTGTTGATTTTAATTAATTTATTTTGTTTGTGGTAGGTCTGGGTGACGAACATCTTGAGAAGCTCTCTAAGCTTGTAAGCACTGTGTATAATAAAATCTCTTCCTTTTTTTATTTTTAGAAATACTATATTTTATTTCTTATGGTTATTAAGCTAACATCATAAAAAATCTTTAAAAAATGTTTTTAGGGACTTCAGGTCTGTTCATATTTAAATCTGGTTACATTAGTACTGATTACACTGATTCATGCATGTCGCTGTCTTTCTCCTTTGTTCTTTCTCATTCCTACTCTGTTCTATCAATCTGCTATACTATCTTTTTCATTAGACCAGTCACCTACCTTTTTTATTGAAAACTCTTCCGGGACAAAACTCCCCATTTGTGTGAGGTCTGTTGGATCAGCTTGTAAATATTGGACGCTTTCTGCCAGGTGGCCACTGGGGCTTCCTATGATGTTATTATTTGGCAATGCAGGCATTTTATATGTATGTGTTTTGATGATATTTTATAATGATGTTTGTATTCTATTTTGTTTTTGTCAATTGGGGTTCGATAAATTAGAGTATAGCCTCAGCGTCCCCTGCGTGGGATGTCTTTATTGTGAAGTGACCGGCTGGTCGAGTGCCTTCAGTGTTGCCACTAGGGTTGTTTCGGCAGATCTTTTATGCGGATCAGGGGCGAGTCCTCTTTCAGCAAAGTTGTGGTCTTGAATTTGTAATCCTGATTTGGCTCGGAAGAGCCCGCTGGACCTAAAGCAATAATCATATAATGTAAAGCTTTGTAATAATTTCAGGTAGTAGTGAGATGTTACATGCATCTGTGGTTTCTGCTTTGTTCTGTGATATCACTTGATCAGAGATGCTGACTGTGGGTAGATCTATTCCAAATTCAGTGAATGACTGAATGAACATTGAATGAATAAGTGAATAAAAGAGGAAGAAGGCAGCGAGCCACTGAGAGAGAGAGAGAGAGAGAGAGAGAGAGAGAGAGAGAGAGAGAGAGATTCGGATTCGGATGTTTTATTGAAAAAAGGCCATTGGTCCATTTCAACATATAAAATAGCATCAAAATAGCAACAAAAAAGTCGTTTGAAATTATCAACTACATGAACAAAATACCGACATGGACAGATGATCGATTATATTCAAGAACAAAAGTAAAAACAGACGTAACGCGAGATGACATACAAATGGGCGACTCACACGGACATGCATAATACTGTACCATTTACATTACCGCACACAATGACAACGATTAATAATGCTATTACTACAGAATGTACCCCTCTCTCCAACTCCCACATATAATGCACAGATTACTTTCTCTATCACACCATATATGAAGGCACTATACAAACACTTGAAAATTGAAAATAGCCAACCACATCACAACAAAACTCATCTCATACGCACATTCGCACATGGAGGACATATGTACACATACAAACATACACACATACATACACATATATACATACACACACATATATACACACACACATAATATCATATATATAAACACACCAATGAACACCATTTATGCACAGAGGCGAGAGAGGCCTTCCTAATCGTTAACAACACGACAAAATAGCAACAGCATGTGCATAGACACATATGAAAATGTAGATAACATTTTAATGCACAAAAAATCAAAACAAAACAAACAAAAAAAACGTACATCATCTACTTCTATATTCGAATTCATCACTGTCCTTTGGCGTCATCATCATCGTTATTATCGCATAAACTCTCAACTCACTCACTCTCTCTCTCTCTCTTATTCTCACTCTCTCTCTCTCTCTCTCTCTCTCTCTCTCTCTCTCTCTCTCTCTCTCTCTCTCTCTCTCTCTCTGTAAGGTTCTTCCGTCCTTGAAGATTATCGCACACATTAACACATATGCTATACACATATACGCATGCTCACATACGCGACTTCTTAATTTTCATCTCAGATACAATTAGGTGGTGGGGAAAGGGTGCGGGACTATGGGATATGGGTTCAGGAAATCAAATCAAACAGCCTCTTGATCATGCCGTTGGAAACATTTGAACAAAAACCATGACAATTGTCTTAATTTGTTGGCATTTGTAGTTGACATTGTACATGCAAACTGCCAACTATGGTTATGCTGTTGTACATTTCGAAGAAGGTTCGGTCGTAGCTGTTCATAGCCTGGACAACTATACAACATGTGAACCTCATCATCTACAGCATCTGGACAGAACGGACAGCTGTTGTCTACAAGCTGACCAGGTTTCAGGTATCTGTTTTTGTGGACTCTAAGGTTGCTTATGCCTAATCTAAACCTGATTAAAGCATCCTTAAAGCTTTTTATCCAGATACAGTCAAGGTAAGTCTCGAGGGAAGCACTGTGCTTAAAAGCTGTATACACATCATATCTCTGGCTTGAGCTTAAAGCACTGTTCCACTCCTGCCTATACATGTCAATGAGTCTCTGTTTGAATAACAACATAAAGTTTTTAACATTGCCTACACCCTGATTTGTCCATACATGTCCGAAGCCGGACTGGAACAGAAGCGTCTTCATTTTGGTCACCCAGTTGACTTTACCGCTCTGGTCTAATGTCATGAGCATTTCATAGGCCTGTCTAGGGAGCCTACCGATGTCCATCCCAATCAGTCTAAACCAGAACTTCACTGCCCTAACATTGTGCATAATTGCCAGAGGGTATCGACCTAGCTCGCCGTACACGAGTTTATTTGGTGTTCTAGTTGCGACGTTCAACACTCTTTTGCAGGCAAGCAAGTGAATTTTTTCCGTTGGATCCTTTTCGAAGTCAACTAGGGGTCCCCATACTTCAGATGCATATGAAATGACAGGCTGAACCATTGAGTCAAAGATTTTGAAGAATGTCCGGGTTGCCATTTGCTGCATGCGATTATGCGCTTTCAAAATATCAAACACAGCTTTTCTACCTTTGGACGCGAGATACCTGGCTGCCTCAATGCTACTCATGGTAGTGGTGAACTTGTAACCTAGATATACGTAGTTGTTGACAACCTCTAGCATTTGACCACCAACAGACCATTTCTCGTACCTACTTAAGTATCCCCCATGTCTGAAAACCATTATTTTACTTTTGTCATTGTTTATGATGAGATCAAGATCCCGACACATGCCGAAGAGGAGATTAAGCTGATTCTGTAAGCCAGTAGGTGAACACGCCAACAGAGCTATATCGTCCGCGAACAATAATATTAGCAGTTCTAGCAGCCCTGGCACTAACTGTACACCGTGTCTACCATGGATCGAAATCCTTGCTGCTACCTCATTTATGATGACTGAGAATAAGGTGGGGCTGAGGACACAGCCTTGTCTTAGTCCTTTGGGGCAATCAAACATCTCAGAGAGTTCACTGTTGCTGTTTGCTCGAACGCATGAGACTACGCTGCTGTAAATCGCTTGGATTGCCTTCAAAAACTCAGAGGATATACCTGCTCTCGATAAAGTATCAAAAAGGGTACTTCTTTTGACCGAGTCAAATGCTTTCCTCAGGTCTATGAAGGCTACATATAACTTCCCTCCTTTTTTAGACAGGTATTTCTGCGTAACTGCATAAAGAGTAAACACGTGGTCGCATGTAGTATATCCTTTTCTGAATCCTGCCTGAGACTCGTGTATTTTTTTGTTACTCTCAAGCCATCCATAAAGTCTGTTGTTCAGTATAGAAGTGTAACATTTACCAAGAATGCTCAGGAGTGATATACCTCTATAATTGTCTGTGTTTTGTACGTCACCTTTCTTGTGTATTGGTACTATAATTGCCTGTGACCATGAATCTGGATATTGGCCACCTCTAAACACCTGGTTGAACAAAAGTATTAAAAACGGGACGACGTCACTTTCCGCTTCTTCTAGCATTTCTGGGACAACTCCGTCAAGACCACCCGACTTGCCTGTTTTTAGTCTTCGAATACTCTCTCGTACTTCCTCTTCAGAAATGTTACTATCTAAGATCTCAATACTTGGCAATTCGTACTTTGCGTTATCTGTTTCTGAGTTTACCTCTTCGCCAGACTCAAATACTTTCATGAAATGATCTCGCCACTGTTCTTTTGTTATGCTATTTCTGACTGTTCGTTTCTTAATCATGCTACACGATGACCTTAGTTCTTTCCAAAATTCACTTGGATTATGTATCGAAGCTTCTAAAATCTTGGCCTTCGAAGTTTTAAAAGATTGCTTCTTTTTTCTCAACAGCACTTTGTACTCATGCCTGGCTTTCACGTAAAGTTCCCGATCTTCGTTCTGCTTTGAGCGTTTGTATTTTCGCAACATTGATCTCGCGTTCCTTCTATTTTGAAAACATTCTGTATCGAACCATTTCTGTGTTAGTCTAGTCGTCTCACCTACTTTAACTTTTTTCACCATACATTGGCTTGCTGTTTTCAAACAGTCTACGAGAGTCTCTAGTGAGTTACACATGTTCTCCGGCATGCCATCAAGTGCTTCATGTAATTTCTGTTGGATCTGTCCGCTCTTCAGTCTCCTACGGTACTCATCTGTTTTGGATTTGTCCCATATCAGCTTCTGAGCCCATGTTGTTTTGAAGACAGTGGTTTGGGCTACGTGTCCTATATTCATTTGCAAGGTTACTGTGATTGAAAAAGTGCAGCGAAGAGCAACAAAATTGGTAAAATCCTTGAAAAATCTACCTTACAAAAAAAGACTAAAGAAACTAGGCCTTCCGAGTTTGAAATTTAGAAGAGTTAGAGGTGATCTTATACAAACATACAAAATATTAAATAACATCGACAAAGTCAATGCTAATACATTCTTTAAGTTTTATGATGGAGGCAAAACTAGAAACTCAGAAGACAAAATTTTTATTCAGCACTGTCGTACTAACAAACGAAAGCACTGTTTTAGCCATAGAATTGCACCACTGTGGAACAAACTACCATTACATGTTAAAAAAGCTAACAACTTAAATACTTTTAAAAACCTTCTGGAAAAGGTAAGTTTCATTGTGGAATCCAAATTTGATTTCGATGAATGATTTTCATTAAATTCTAATTCTCTGAACAATTGCAAAAATAACCGGAAAATTTAAAGTTGTATAAAAACAGGGACACAAAAAAGCTGCGAAGCTTAACATAGTCCCTTGAACTGAACTGAACTGAACTGGTCGGTGATCAGTGTCAACAAAACTGCTGTCCACACTCAGCTTGGTCAGTAACGAGCTTGTGCAGAGCTCGCTCGACAGGATAAACAGATCGATAACACTAGCGCCTTGTTTGGAGATAAAAGTGACACTGTCGTCAAAGTCAAAATCTACAGCGCCATTCAGGATTGAGCAGTTAATTGCATCGCACAAGCACAAGAGTTGGTTACCAAATGTATTGATCGTAGGGTCTTGTGATGATCTAGCTACGCAATATTCACTTTCGCCACTAGCTCTGAGGTCTGTGTCCATCGTTCTACTATTTCTATCAGCTGTGCGGGCGTTGAGATCGCCACTCACAAGTAAGTAACAATCACCTCTAGTCTGCAGGTCTAAAATACATTGCTCAAGGAGCTCTATGCCACGAGGGTTCCCTGGAACTGTTTCATCATATGCAGGTGAGTCTATGGGCGGTATATAACAAAATATACATATTAGGGGTTTTGACAACGATGCCCACTGAGCTTGCATCTCCAGAACTACTAAGTTGTCAATATTCACCTGAATGCGATAAAAGTACTGTGAAATGGATTTCCTGACCAAGACCATCGTCCCGCCACTACGTCTACCTTGCGTACTAAGCTTCTTTGCTGGTGCCTGATATACGTCAAACTGAGGTAACGGGTTCAACTGGAAATTGTCTTGAACAAACGTTTCTGTTATACAGATGACGTCATGCAGCTCTAAGATATTCATAAAATCTGTGTTGTTTACTTTCGCAGCAAGACCATTAACGTTAAAATTTAAAAACTTCACACTGCTGTTGTTGATGGACCGGCCACATCCTCATTTATCAAATTCTAGTGACGCAGGTGCTCGAGGTGTACCATGCAGACTGTTGAAATGTAGCTGTTGCTGTCGCATGCGCCGAGTCACTACTCTATCATTGGGCGCCTGCTGCTCAGCATTGGCTCGTCCGCTACGCTCGTTGTCAGCTGAAGGAAGATCCCACTGCCCTGAGAATGACGTCTGAGATAACCCTAATACAGGAGAAGACTCCAGGTCAAGGGCCCAATCTGCTAATTCAGGTTCCGGGATTTTTTCCTGGCCATCAAGTCGAGCTGAACCAAGCAGTGTTCTCTCCCACCCGCCAATCGCTTCAACACGCAATCCTTTGTCTGTGTCTTGTGTATTGGCTTGATGATTCTGGTCCACAGAGAGGCCGCTGTAACTGTCATTGCTGCCACTGGTTTCTGACGTCCTGGCTACTGCGCTTTCCGTGGTTGTAGTGCTGCCATGATCTCGACCGTCTGAAGTGGCCGCCTTCTTCCATTGTCCTTGCATGTCTCCTGTCGTCTGATGATCACTATTCTGTTCCGATGTATGTGAGGCTTCAGGGCGAGACAACGTAGCATTAATTGTGTTGGCAACTTTGGAACCACTACCATTACTATCGTGAGTATCTTGATTGGGCTGGTTTCTACCTCTGGCTGGAACAATTCTGCCATTCTTCAAGACACCCGAGATACCGCGGATCCGCAAGTCCTGCATCTTCTCCTGTTGGTGTGGTGTGAGGTCCGCGCTGACTCTGATGTTGTCCACTAGCATGGCTTTACGTGCGACTTGGTCATTCATCACTTTCATTGTGACGTCAAACCTAAGAAACTGTGTAATAATTGGTCTCGGATGGTTTCCTCTCCTGCCCACCCGATAAGTATCCAGGATCATGTCGCTGGTGTACTTGTCCGTATCAGAGGTGTACTTGTTTAGTGTTTGTACCACTGTATTCCTCAGTGACTGCGTTGTCTCGCCTGGCTCTTCCCTGATTCCGTTGATCTTCACGTTCTTACGTCTCGCCGTCGCCTCATTGCGCTGAACACTTGTTTGCAATTTGTCCATATATTCCTCAGTAGCTTGCAATTTTTTGGTCAGTTGCTGAATACTGTCCCTGTTAGTATGAACACCCTCACACACGCTGTTGAGTCTTTGTTTGATGTAGTTCATGTCCTGTATCATGGCTTGTTGTACAAAGTTCAGCTGCCGGGAGAAGGCTTCATTCTGTCGCTGCACGTCGCTCATGGCGGCCTTAATCTGTTGTGACAGACGCTGAAAATCGTTGGCAGTGTTGGTCTCCGTGCTATTGTTGGCCATGTCTGACTGCGTAGGGCCAGGGTTACTCTCTACATCACCATCACGCAGCAACAGGGTGTTCAGATTCAGTGATGCAGGGGTGGTTGCTGCAGTCTGGCAAATGTCAAATGTTGCTAAAGTATGTACATTTGTTTGCAAAGTTTGATGGCTAATGCTGCCAGTCGCCAAACATAGGCAAGCACTTTGAACCGGTTTCAACTTGCAAGAGCCAAAGGAGGTCAGGTAGAATGCAACAGAAACGAAGACAGCAGTTTCCAATCTGTTGCGAGGGGTAATAACTCTGCAGTGCATTTTCCTTGCCGCATCTCCCCTTGCTTTCATAAAGCAGTTAAATACACTTACAAAGGTTCCGCACGTCGCACGAAAATACTGGTTATTCACGGGCATTTTGTAGTCAAGTTAATCAACTTGGTAATTAGCCTGGATGTAATCGTGAGTACTTCTCAAGTCCTTTCAGTGTTCCTTGCCGCATCTGATGAAGAGGGAGGAAGGGGGAGGGGGGGGGTAAGGTGGGATTGACCTTTTATAACTATATTTCGATCGAAGATAACGCAATGTCCACTTTCATTTTTGTTAAGACGAACATTAGAAATAAAGACGTTTGCCGTTATAACTGTAATACATAACACAGTCCTCAGTCTCTCCTTCAAAACTGCTTCAGCGGTCAACTGAAAAAATGGTGATGATGCGTATCAAACAAAATGACTGACCATCAATGAGACATTTTCACTGCTGCAAGTAGTAGTGGTCAAGATAAAACTGAATGCGACATACACGAGGCAACATGTTTCTTTTTAAAAGTATCCAGTACAGGAAAGTCACCACACAGTCCAATACATAAGCACAGCACAGTAGAGTAGAAAAGTGATCACTGCTTGATATTGCCAGAGCTCACTACATACGTCCTCACCCAACGAAGGTCGAAAGCAGAATCGAGAGAGAGAGAGAGAGAGAGAGAGAGAGAGAGAGAGAGAGAGAGAGAGAGAGAGAGAGAGAGAGAGAGAGAGAGAGACAAAGAGACAGAGAGAGAGAGAGAGAGAGAGAGAGAGAGAGAGAGAGAGAGAGAGAGAGAGAGAAATATGTTAGTAATCCATAGTTACATGTATGTTTTACAAGCAAGGTGTCAATAAATCTCCGATGGGCAGTTGAAAATACTTTGTGGTTTTGTCACTTCTGTTTCAATCTGAAATCTCGTGTTGTGTGTGAATGGAACAAGTTGTTATTGTTAAACAGATTTTGGACATCAAAGCATATAAGGGACGTGTTGATTGGAGCAAGTTAAGAAAGACAACTTAACTGTGTTATCTTTTCACAGAAATGACTAAATGACTGGAGTAGTGTACAGTTTCAACCAATCATCCAAGTGTAAACATCATTCCTTTCTTACATGCACCAGACTATTATAAAATACATAGCTTTGGGTTAAAAACTTTTCTGGGCCATGCTATAAAACCTAATGATCTGTCGCATGAACGCTTTCTCTCTCTCTGTTCCTCGCACACCCATTTTGATCACAAAAACCTGTTAACTTTAACAAAGACATGCATGCCCACGCATGCATACACCCACGCCCAGATTTACACATATACCATGCACGCTCCTACATGTACACAAACACATACGCTGACAACATTACAGTGTAACAGTATGGTATCTGTCCTTTCACTCAAGTTGGTTATATAGGGTGTGGTGTATAACGCTTAGTGGGGCTTGTGTTGTCTTTCTTTCCTCCCAATTTGCATCCAAAGTGTTTGCAAATAAGGGGGTGTGTAATCTAATTATTATTTATTGTATTTGCCCAGCTTGTGTTCACTGTGGCAATAATGTCTGTAAGATTTTTTTTTAAAATGGAGTTCTTATCAAATGTTTTGTGTGGGGGATATATTGGTGACAGTAGTGATGATAGTTGCCTGGAGTGTGTGTATGTATGTGACTGGAGTGTACATGTGTGTGTGTGTGTGACTGGTTACCATGCACCATCAGGGCAATGGCCATTTGCAATGTTCTGTTGTTGTTTGGCTGCATACATTCTGTGACTGGAACTGGTGATTAGTCAGATAGGGAAGTCTGACATCAGCCATATTTTTATAGCATTGTCGTTGTACTTTCAGTTTCTCAGAAATTAGGCAATGGGAAGAAAAAAAAAAAAGGTAAAGGTAGTCCCATAGCCTTGTGGCCGTAGGGGAGCGTGATGTTGGAGATCACACTTATCTTGGGCCAGCGTAATGAGGGTGATGCCCAACTCTCTCCCTCGCTGCTTTACCTTCCCCACCCTCAAGAGAGTAGGTACTCAATCACAGTTGAGTCAACTGGGGGCGTTGTTGTTTGTCGCTTCACACCTTAGCGGTCACCCATCCAAGTGCTAACCGCACCGGACGGTGCTTCACTTTCGACACAGTAGCGAGTGCTCCAACCACTGCACTATCCGACACCCCTATGGGAATGGGAAGAAAATAGACCGCAATAAAGAGCAGACAGACAGCACTAAAGAGCAGAGAGAGAATAGAAAATGTAGGTCAATGATCACACACAAGACACCAAAAGAAAACTGGCTGATTTGACAGGGAAGGGATTTTTAAAACTGATTTTGTTATTAATGTTCTTGTATAGTTTTTCTGGCTTTAGAGCAGCTTAAGTCACTGCCCCATACACAATATAACTCTTTTTCTAGCATAACAGCTGCTTAAGTCACTGTCCCATACACAATATAACTCTTTTCTAGCATAACAGCTGCTTAAGTCACTGCCCCATACACAATGTAACTCTTTTCCAGCACAACAGCTGCTTAAGTCACTGCCCCATATACAGAATGTAACTCTTTTCCAGCACAACAGCTGCTTAAGTCACTGTCCCATACACAATGTAACTCTTTTCTAGCGTAACAGCTGCTTAAGTCACTGTCCCATACACAATGTAACTCTTTTCTACCATAACAGCTGCTTAAGTCACTGCCCCATACACAATATAACTCTTTTCTACCATAACAGCTGCTTAAGTCACTGCCCCATACACAATATAACTCTTTTCTACCATAACAGCTGCTTAAGTCACTGTCCCATACACAATGTAACTCTTTTCTAGCATAACAGCTGCTTAAGTCACTGTCCCATACACAATATAACTCTTTTCTAGCATAACAGCTGCTAAAGGCACTGCCCCATATACAGAATGTAACTCTTTTCCACCATAACAGCTGCTTAAGTCACTGCCCCATACACAATATAACTCTTTTCTAGCATAACAGCTGCTTAAGTCACTGTCCCATATACAATGTAACTCTTTTCTAGCATAACAGCTTCTTAAGTCACTGTCCATACACAATGTAACTCTTTTTACCATAACAGCTGCTTAAGTCACTGTCCCATATACAATGTAACTCTTTTCTAGCATAACAGCTGCTTAGTCACTGTCCATACACAATGTAACTCTTTTCTACCATAACAGCTTTCTTAGTCACTGTGCATACACAATGTAACTATTTTTTACCATAACAGCTGCTTAAGTCACTGTCCCATACACAATGTAACTCTTTTCTAGCATAACAGCTGCTTAAGTCACTGTCCCATATACAATGTAACTCTTTTCTAGCATAACAGCTGCTTAAGTCACTGTCCCATACACAATGTAACTCTTTTCTAGCATAACAGCTGCTTAAGTCACTGTCCCATATACAGAATGTAACTCTTTTCCACCATAACAGCTGCTTAAGTCACTGTCCCATATACAATGTAACTCTTTTCTAGCATAACAGCTTCTTAAGTCACTGCCCCATACACAATGTAACTCTTTTCACCATAACAGCTTCTTAAAGTTGTGGCCACATTTGACTTACGTTTTATGACTTATGCATTGGGTCAGAGGTAGTGGCGCCATGTTTATCATGGCCCAGTTCGAATTTATTTATTTGTAGCTGTGTCATTTCACTACGTACAAGGCACTTTTTTATGACGATGCAATGTACTCTTTCATGATTTGACTATAATATGAAACAACTTCACGAGTGAAATCAACTGCCTTAGCTCACCAAGTGGTGTGTAGCACACAACAACTTTGTTGCATGTAACCAGGGAATAGTTTTAGGTGGACCTCTAAACTCGTGACGTCACACTCGCTTATGATTGGTCCTTGTAAGCCCGGCTTATGTATTTTTGCAGAAGAAATCAAACATGCGCAGTCCGTGTGAAATTTTACGCTAGCCAGTATGCAAGGCAATAAATAAGAAATTCATAAGTGTTAACTCAAGTGTGGCTGGGCCTTTAAGGCACTGACCAATACAGAATCTATCTCTTATCCAGCTTAAGAGTTGCTTAAGGCACTGACCAATACAGAATCTATCTCTTATCCAGCTTAAGAGCTGCTTAAGGCACTGAATAATACAAAATCTCTTATCCAGCTTAATAGTTGCTTAAGGCACTGAATAATACAGAATCTCTTATCCAGCTTAAGAGTTGCTTAAGGCACTGAATAATACAGAATTTATTTCTTATCCAGCTTAAGAGTTGCTTAAGGCACTGAATAATACAGAATCTCTTATCCAGCTTAAGAGTTGCTTAAGGCACTGAATAATACAGAATCTCTTATCCAGCTTAAGAGTTGCTTAAGGCACTGAATAATACAGAATCTCTTATCCAGCTTAAGAGTTGCTTAAGGCAATGAATAATACAGAATTTATTTCTTATCCAGCTTAAGAGTTGCTTAAGGCACTGAATAATACAGAATCTCTTATCCAGCTTAAGAGTTGCTTAAGGCACTGAATAATACAGAATCTCTTATCCAGCTTAAGAGTTGCTTAAGGCACTGAATAATACAGAATCTCTTATCCAGCTTAAGAGTTGCTTAAGGCACTGAATAATACAGAATCTCTTATCCAGCTTAAGAGTTGCTTAAGGCAATGAATAATACAGAATCTCTTATCCAGCTTAAGAGTTGCTTAAGGCAATGAATAATACAGATTTTATATCTTATTCAGCTTAAGAGTTGCTTAAGGCAATGAATAATACAGAATCTCTTATCCAGCTTAAGAGTTATTTAAGGCACTGAATAATACAGAATATATCTCTTATCCAGCTTAAGAGCTGTTTAAGAGCTGCTTAAGGCACTGAATAATACAGAATTATTCTCTTATTCACCTTAAGAGTTGCTTAAGGCACTGAATAATACATAATCTCTCTTATCCAGCTTAAGAGCTGCTTAAGGCACTGAATAATACAGAATCTATTCTTATCCAGCTTAAGAGCTGCTTAAGGCACTGAATAATACAGAATCTATCTCTTATCCAGCTTAAGAGTTGCTTAAGGCACTGAATAATACAGAATCTATTTCTTATCCAGCTTTAAGAGTTGCTTAAGGCACTGAATAATACAGAATCTCTTATCCAGCTTAAGAGTTGCTTAAGGCACTGAATAATACAGAATCTCTTATCCAGCTTAAGAGTTGCTTAAGGCACTGAATAATACAGAATCTATCTCTTATCCAGCTTAAGAGCTGCTTAAGGCACTGAATAATACAGAATCTATTTCTTATCCAGTTTAAGAGTTACTTAAGGCACTGAATAATACAGAATCTCTTATCCAGTTAAGAGTTACTTAAGGCACTGAATAATACAGAATCTCTTATCCAGCTTAAGAGCTGCTTAAGGCACTGAATAATACAGAATCTATTATCCAGCTTAAGAGTTGCTTAAGGCACTGACCCATACAGAATCTAAATGGAGCCTCCGGAGGCACTTACTCAATGCCCCAGGCACATTATGGAATGCATCACAATGAATCTAGTTCTTGCTGGCATTTCTGGCACTGACGCATTGAGGACAAGGAGCGTCAGGATGTTTGAGGTCCGTGTTCAGTGGAATGCATGCATGCAGAGACTAGACCTTGGATTGTACTCTCTCATCCAAAGGAGTTGATCAATGTATTCTTTATAGTTTGCATTTGTATCACTCGTTCATTCTTTTTCGTTTTATTTCGGTCCTGATTTGGATCGGAAGAGTCCGCTGGACCTAAAGCAACAATAAATCAATCAATCAATTTTCGTTTTATTTTTTAAATTATTTTTTAGGGTGATTTTCTATTTATTTATTTGTGTGCACTTTTAAGTTTTTCATAACAAAGTTTTACAGAAAAGATAAAGTTGAAACAACAAACAGCACTGGACAAACAGGTTGTAAAGATGAAATTGAAAGGAGCTTGATAGGAGAAAGACAAAGTAGCTTGTAGCAAGAATTTTGTAAAGCTCAATACCAAACCTGTTTGCTCAAAGTGTTGGAACACACACACATGTATTCAGGGCAAACTGGGGTTCTAAACAAATTGTAGGCATTGGAATTATTTTTTTTTTTTTTATTTTTTTAAGAAAGAGCGCAAAATTCATCTAAAAATGTAAGAATTACATTTAAAAAATGGATCTTTCTGTCAAAACGTTGACCAATTTCGGCTCCTACGCCTCACGCTTTTACTGCAAATTTGGCCAGAACACAGCCCATCCCGGATAGAGCACTCCCATGTACTTTAAACATTCCTTTGCACTAAAACAGCATCCTCCCTGTGGGGGTGCCGAGGGTTTCTATATAAATAGTATCCCCACCATCTGAAACTGTAGCGCTTTAAATTCCCACTTCTTTGTTCTTTCTCGTTCCTACTCTGTTCTACCAATCTGCTATACTATCTTCTTCTTCGCTATTCATTTGTGTATGGGGTCTGTTGGGTCAGTGTGGGAAGTATTGGACACTTTCTGCCAAATCGTCACAAGGGCTTCCTATATGATTATTATTATTTAGCAATGTAGGCATTTTATAATTATTCCATTTTATTTTTGTAAACGGGGCTTCGCTAAATTATATAGTTTAGCATAATCTTCCCCTGCGTGCGATGCCTTTATTGTAAACAGACCGGCTGGGGTTGTTTGGGCAGATCTTTTATACAAATCAGGGGTGAGTCCTCTTTCAACCAAGTTGTGGTCCTGATTTTGTGGTCATAATTCGGCTTTTTGCACTTTGCTGGACCCTGTAAGCAATGAATAAATAACTAACTGAAAGAGCACTCCCATGCACTAAAAGAGCACTCCCATGTACTTAGAAAACAGTTGGGTTCTGTTAAAAAAAAAAAAAAGTGGACCTCTAGCTAAAAGCCCCATTTTTTACATAAAAACTTAAAAAGGCAAGTTTAGCTCCCCATTTGTCAATGAATACACATCCACACAAACACACACTATGTGGATGAGGAAGAATAAAGTCAAACCCACACAAGACACACAAAGTCAAAAATGATAGGTCAAAGTGAACACATTTTTATTGGTATCTTTTAGAATTACAAGGATACATAGTATGATAACGTCACTTTTATCGTTCATCATGACAGTGAAATGTAGCATATTACTCGTACTTACATACGCACACTCGCCCGCTAACTATGTATTGTTCTTGCATTATGTAATTTTAAAACAAATAGTTGAACAAACAACTGTAGCATTACTGATGTATTACTCACTGATATATCCCTCTCACAAATACACTCATTGCACAAAAAGTCTATTGTTTGTTTGTTTTTTAAAAGACAGAAAGCAAGAAATGTAACTCAAATCATAAAAATATAATGATATAAATAAAATCAAAAATATAAAAATAAATACAATAATGTCTGAGCAAGTAAAAAAAAAAAGACGCTTTAAAACTATATTTGGTCCCTTGACAACATTACTGCATGTGGTAACAGTACTGTAAGCAACATTACTGTAGGGAAACATTACTGTAGGGTAACACAGGTTTGTGAGCTTGTGTTATCATACAATTACCTCCCTTGTCAAATGACCTACCAGATACCCATCTTCTTTCTCTCTCCCATGGAACTACACTTACCTTATACCATCACCGACTCCACCAGCATATCTCTGACACACACATACACACACACCACACACACTTTTTCTTTCTCTCCCTTTCTCTTACATGCACATGCTCCCTCTCTCAAACACATCTACTGACAAATGCCACATTTAAAATAAAATTTAAAAAATTATATTGACAGACGTCGGCGAGGCACAGACCAACAACATTAAAAGGCGAGTTTCTTCATCATGAGGTAGACGTTAGAGTCCACTTCAAAGCCATGCAAGTTGTTGGGGTCGCCCTTCAGCCGCATCAGCAGTCCTCCAAACGACACATAGGCCGCCCTGCAACATAACCACCGCAACACCATTACTATGGGACATTACACAACGTACCAGCATTATTGTACACCATTACTATGGGACATAACAGAACACACCAGTATTATTGTACACCATTACTATGGGACATGACAGAACGTACCAGTATTATTGTACACCACAATGGAATGGCATTATTGAAACCTAAAATCAATGAATGCATCTGAGCCAACGACCACAACAAAGGTCCTGAACAACGCCTACACAAATACAAGGCCTAACCATAACCAGTATTGGACATTAACTACAGTTGGTGGACGCCACTGATCTTTGCTGCATACAAGATGTTAAGTTAGTTCCTGTAAAGGAAAAAGAAGCAAAAGTTCAATATAGAAACGGGCCTGAAATGTGGAATCAATCTGCAACATTATTACCCAGCACTATCACTTCAGTTTCAATAAAGAGGAAAAACGTTTTCATAACCTAACCTACAGTGGTTAGTTATTCATTGCTTACAGGGTCCAGCAGACTGCAAACAGCCGAATCAGGACCACAAAATCAAGATCACAACTTCGCTGAAAGAGGACTCATCCCTGAATTGCATAAAAGATCTGTTGAAACAACCCCAGTGATAACATTGAAGGCACTCCATCTGCCAGTCACTGTACAATAAAGGCATCCCACGCAGAGGACGCCGAGGCAATTTATCGAACCCCCGTTTACAAAAACAAAATAGAATACAAGCATCATTATAAAATATCAACAAAACACATAAATATAAAATGCCTACATCGCTAAATAATAATATCATAGGAAGCCCTAGCATCCAATATTGCAAAGTCGATACAACCAACCTCACACACAAATGAGTTTTGTCCCGGAAGAGTTTTCAAGAAAAAAGGTAGGTGACTGGTCTAGCGAAGAAGAAGAAAATTTAGTAGATTGATAGAACAGAGTAGGAATAAAAAAGAACAAATTAGAAAGACAGCAACAGTGGGAATTTAAAGCACTAAATTTCCAGAAAGTGGGGATACTATTTATACAGAAACCCCTGGCACCCCCACAGGGGGACCTAAAGTGGTCACATTTTAAGTTGCAGTCCTTGTGTCCATGCACAAAAATGCCATACTAACGAAAGAGAACTTGTCACATATATGGCGGTGTGCCATCTTCTGCTTTGCTAATGAGGGTCTGCTTCAGGTGCCCCATCTGAGAAATGACTCTGTGGTCACACTATACACGTCTACGCCTAGTTCCTTCCAACATCTGGCTGCACCATCGCACAAGGAAGCTAGAACTAGTCCCTGTGACCACAACCACGTTCAACAGCATAGAGAGAGAATCACCACCAAAATTAAATTATAAACTCGTCATCTTAACATAAAGTATTTATTATACCTTGCTCACTCACGCGTGTGAATCAAAAAATGCAAACATGCCTGCATAATGATAAGTTACTCCAATCTATTTCCTAACATTCCAAAGCAACTCATATAATATTATAACTAATGCACTACATGATTTACAATGTCAACAAAAATGAAGAAATCAATGTTCAGAAGTATTGACAGAAATGAAAATCAAACTTGCTATAAGAAAACAAATTAAAAAAAAAAAAAAACATCTACCGGAGGAAAAGAACACTTAAAACAACATGGAAAACATGTGTACAACTGAGATTAAAAATAAAAATGAAGATGGCTGAAGCTTAAGAATAATGTGAATGCTTTTTCTTTAATCAGTCGAAACTATAAATACTTATAAAACCAAATAAATTAAAATTGAATGATGAAAAATAAAAGATGACTGAATATACATTTGGAAAAAAAAAGAAAGAGAAATAATCAATCAAAAATATAAATACTTTGTAAGACAAATGAGAAACGAAAAATGAAAGCTGGCTGAATGTGATTTCAACACCAGAAGAGCAGTGGTATGCCAAGCTGAGTGAGCTCCCCTGACCACCGGGCAGTGCAGGAAGTGGTTGTTGGAGAAACTCGCCAAGGGCCACAACCAGCTAACCACACTGCCAGGTCACCAAGTGCCATGCCTGCTCTCCCTTCCTCTCTCCTGGGACTAAACCTTTAGTCTGTTTTCTATCATGATACATTGGGGTGGATTGAGGATTTTAGTTTATAATTTCATTATTAATTTGGGTGGCTTGATTTATTTTTTACCATGAAGATTAATGAAGTTCAAAATGGAGTTGGAATTTTTTTTTTTAAATAATAAAATGGGGATTCATTTTTATCAAGGGGGTGGATTATTTTAAATAGTTTATGATCAAATAGGGCAAGACTTTAAATATTTTATGATAAAATTGGATTGACTTTTATCTATTTCAATAAAATGGGGGTGGAATTGTATATATTATGCTAAATGTCTTTATGATATATAGGGGGTGAATTTTCATGTTTTATAATAAAAGTGGGGTGAATTTCTCTTGTAATCACATATGAGGGTGCATTTGTATTTTTCATTAAAACAAGCAATGGGGAGGGAAATTGCACAGCAATAAATAACATAGTAGGTCGAGTGTCCTTCTGAAGTGAAAAATGGCCGTGGACTTGTTCCAAACAAATGGGGTGGAATAGAGTTCATTATTCAACATTGGGGATGGATTTATTTATAGTGAACGAAAGATGGGGTGGGTTTTTTTTTTTAATGAAATGAAAAATGGTGGTTGGTAGATTGTTCACTAGTGACAAATTGGGGGTCAATACAGTTTTTACAATACAAGGTGGGGATGAGTGGCTGCCTTTATTTTTTAAAATTAATAATTCCAAAGGGGGTGGCGTTCATTTAAAAAGGAACGTGGAGTTGGGTGAGGTAATTCAACCCAATATAGAAAGGAGGGGGTAGGGGAGGAGGGGAATTGTTTAATTAAAACTCGGGGTGGAAGTCTGATGAACATGAAAGGTGGATTTATGTACAGGGAGGCGGTTTTAATGATGACATTAACAGATTGTTGGGGTGTGGACTTCTGATAAAACAAAATGAGAGTTTAACATTAGCTGTTCCAATACATTACATTATGGTAGTTTCATGTCATGAAAAATGGCCATGAGTTCTGACTTATGACAATGGGAATGAAATGTGATATCATTTTATTATTCACTCTTGATTTTGGAATGAAAAATGGGGGTGAATTTATGAAACAATTATATATCGATATATATATATATATTTTTTTTTTAAATTTCAATTTTTCTTTCTGATATGAGGAAGACAGTGCAGGCATGAACTGGTGATCAAGATGACCTTGACATGACCTTGACATGACCTTGAATTAACATTCACATGAAAATGCATGAAATCGGGGATGAACATGAATCACACAATTTGATTTTTTTAAATAAATCACACAAACACACGCACAAACCCCACAAAATACTTACAATAATGATATTAATCAATAACCAAACTTACACATACACACATACATACGCTTGCAAGGATAAATATTTAAACAATTTTGGTAAAACATTATGAGATAAACAGTTAAACATAGTAATAAATAATACAAACACCACATATAACAAGGATAAATATTTGAACAACACTGCACGATAAGATAAGACAGGTTAAACATCATAACAAATTACACCAAACATCACTTCGAAGTATAAATGGCACGTTTATAAAGACACACACACACATACACACACACACAAATACACACACACACACACAAAGGAGAGCATCAGCATTAAGAATAAATAATGAAGCAATAATAAAATAGCTCAAAATAAAAATTACCACTTCATAACACGGGGAAAAGAATATGACAGTAATAAAAACAATATTCAAAAGCCATATAAGAATTAATTTCTTTTATAAACCAGAATAACATTTAACTATAACTATTTTAAAACCATACAGTGCCAATCCCAGTCAACAATAAAAAGACGTGTACATGTAGTAAAGCATTTAAACCAACAACATTACATAAAAGACACTGATGGAACACAAACACACACACACACACAAACACACCACTATTCAATCACTCACTCACAAACTGATTGTTCTAATCTGGATCTAAAAGTATATAGTAAAGAGGTAAGTTTTGAGGTTCTTTTCGAACACAGTAAGAAACTGGGAGTGCGAGAGGTTGGGAGGGCAGAGAGTTCCAAAGAGCGGGGGCAAACGTAGAGAAAGATCTCCTGCCAAAGGAATCAAGTTAATGATGAATAAATCAAACATGAATTTGAATTTTAAATCAATACCAAATATGACCCAAACAAATAACCCATAATAATAACAACAATAATTAATGTAACCTGTATCAATCATCACACAGCAACAAAATCAACAACGGAGACAAGTTTTGAAACAACAACAAATTTCAAGCAGGATGTCCCCCACCTGCAAGTAAACATCAGAAAACCAAGATTAATTCTCAAACTTCCTGTACTTGTACTTGCTGGCTCAATAGATAGTTAGTTGTTCATTGCTTACAAGGTCCAGCGGACCACAAAAGGCCAAATCAGGACCACAAAATCAAGACCACAACTTCGCTGGAACAGGACTTACCCCTGATCAGCATAAAAGATCTGCTGAAACAACCCTAGTGGTAACACTGAAGGCACCCCACCAGCCGTTCACTTTACAATAAAGACATCCCACGCAGGGGACGCTGGGGCTATACTCTTAATTTATCGAACCCCCGTTTACAAAAACAAAATGGAATATAAACGTCATTATAAAAATACAAAAAACAACATACATGTATATAAAATGCCTACATTGCTAAATAATAATATCATAGGAAACTCCAGTGACCATTTGGCAGAAAGCGCCCAATATTCCCAAGCTGATAAACAGACCTCACACGCAAATAAGGAGTTTTGTCCCGGAAGAGTTTTCCAGAAAAAAGGTAGGTGACTGGTCTAGTGAAGAAGAATATAGTATAGTAGATTGATAGAACAGAGTAGGAATAAGAAAGAACAAATGAGAAAGACAGTCGGCACCCTCATTGGGGGTTGGGATCAATACAGGAGTATAACTTTCAAATAATCAGGCAATACATGTATTCCAAAACTTACCCTGAGACTGTGAGAGAGAGAGAGAGAGAGAGAGAGAGAGAGAGAGAGAGAGAGAGAGAGAGAGAGAGAGAGAGAGAGAGAGAGAGAGAGAGATCAACAAAACCATTAAAACGCACACACACATTCACTAAGTCAACACCAGAATATTCTTACCAATCTCAAAACCAATCAACCTTCCAGTAAGAAGTCAACGGTAGCTAATCGCGCAATACAATGAGCAAACAGTACAGTACCAGTCGTTGAGAAAAGAATGTGGTCTTAACACTAGAATGTTGTATTTTGAACTGTACAGACCAAAGTTTTAAAATCACCTCCTGGTACATTGTGCTCTCCCACGTTGTAAGACCTTTGCAAACATTGCCAGGTTTGGCTCCAGCGATACTAATCAAGATCAATATTAAGAATTATCGTCTGAAGCCACATCATCACTGAATATCTATCATTATAAACCAGAAACTGAAAGCAAAAATGAAATGTAGTAAGCTGACAAGTTGAGTCTGACGTCCAAACCACGCACTACAACAGAACAATAGACATCATTTCCTGTGGCATTAGTTAGCCACAATCTAACAGTTTATCATCTAAATGTACAACAACACGCAGAAAAATAAACATACCGTAAAGATCAAGTCATCAACAGACATCAAGCTCTGTTTTCTGTAGAGAACCTCTCAGTACCATGATCGCCAGTGCAATAAAACTAGACGATAGGCAGAAGGCCTGAGTTCCTATTTAAGTGAAGTAGTGTTCAGTCTAATCCAACGCTGACTATTTATCGCTGCAGGACCTGTAAGCTCCTAAAATACCGTATAGGGGTTATCAGCGAAACACGCACGAACTGCTGTCCCATGCCAATACATAAACATTGCAACACTCGTCACGCGCTGGGCTTAAACAATGCTACCTATAATACCAAATCACAAACAGTGGGCTTAGGCACCGTGTACTGTGCTGTAGACGTTTGATGTACAACCCACTGAACAGCGTGTACTGTGCTGTAGACGTTTGATGCACAACCCACTGAACACCGTGTACTGTGCTGTAGACGTTTGATGTACAATAATAATAATAATAATAATAATAACGGATTTTTATATAGCGGATACTCCAGCCTATGACCAGACTCACCACGCTTTACATAGTCATTACATATAAGTACATGCACTCGATAAACCTCGCTTTCGCTACAATACACCAAAAGACAGAACAGTAAGGGTACAAATTATTTACACTTATGTACACAAATTACAATTTACAACTATGTACACAAATGACAGAAAAGACAAATAGAATAGCAAAAACATATTCACAGCTATTTATATGCCCGGTTAGGCCCAGGAGGAAAAACAATATAAATATGTACAGCCGTGTATACACTTACGGATCAGACAGAGACAAAGAGGAGAGAATGGCAGCGGGATACAGATCATTCTGAATAGTGAAGTTTGAAGAGGTGGGTTTTGAGGGCCTTTTTGAATGCTTGTGTTGATTGTATGTTGCGGATATGGGAGGGAAGGGAGTTCCACTGCTTAGGTGCGGAGTAAGCGAATGCACGTTGGCCGTATGTCTTAGTGCGGGTGACGGGAACCTTGAGTGTGCGAGTGTCAGCAGAAGATCTTAAAGTGCGTGAAGGGGAGTAGACAGACAGTAGATCAGCAAGGTAGGAGGGACAAGAATCTGTGAAGAAGTTGTGACAGAGAACAGAGAGTTTGTACTCTATGCGTGCTTGCACAGGAAGCCAGTGAAGGGAATGTAGTAGAGGTGTGATGTGATCGCGTTTCTTAGCTCGGAATACTAGTCTAGCTGCTGAGTTCTGAACCTTTTGTAGCTTGTCAATGATGTGTTTTGGGGAGCCAGCGAGGAGAGAGTTGCAATAGTCAAGACGAGAAAGGACGAGAGCGCAGACTAGGGTTTTGGTGGCAGTGAGCGTAAGATAGTGGCGAAAGGAGCTGATTTGGCGTATGGCCGTGTATGCAGAGCGACAGATGTTGGAGATGTGGTTGTTGAGGGACAGGTCATCGGAGAGAATGTAGCCGAGATTTCTTGCTGAGGATGAGAACTGAATGTTTGTTGTCCCTACCGTAAGCGATGTTGGGAGAGGCGGGAGTGAGGAGGAGGTGTTGTGCTTGTGAATGAGGAGGGCTTCGGTTTTATCGTCATTAAGCTTAAGCTTGTTGCGTGTCATCCATGACTTAATGTCTGTGATGCAGTTCTCCAAAGTCTGAACAGTGGAATTAATGAGAGAGGGGGCTGTGGATTTATAAAGTTGTGTGTCGTCTGCAAATGACTGACTCTCAACAGCATGCCTTCTAAGCAGGAGAAGCAGTGGCTTGGTGTACAGAGTGAATAACACCGGCCCTAAAACGGAACCCTGAGGCACGCCGCACACCAAGTCTGCTGTGCTGGAGAAACAGCCATCGACAGTGACTGCTTGTGATCTGTCGGAAAGATATGAGTGGAACCAAGCCAGGACCGAGCCGGAGATTCCAAAGTAGTGTTGAATAGTGTTAAAGAGAATGTGGTGGTCGACTGTGTCAAAAGCGGCTGAGAGGTCTTGTAAGGTGAGAACGGAGACGTTACCATTATCTAAGGCCAGCAACAGATCGTTGGTTAGGTTGGGCTGGTTAAGGAGGGCTGTCTCAGTGCTGTGGAAGGGTCGGTAGGCAGACTGGTTGGGGCAAAGTAAAGCGTTATCATATAGGTAGGCAACCAATCCACTGAACAGCGTGTACTGTGCTGTAGACGTTTGATGCACAACCCACTGAACAGCGTTAGTCTGTATTTACATCCTCCTTCTTAACTAGCGCTTTTCCAGCTCAACAGCAGCTCAAGGCGCTGCCTGAAACAGAATCTAACTCAAGCTGCCCCCAACACAACTGAGCACAATCCTGGGCCACCGGGAATGGGGCAGAAAAGACCTAGTGTTTGCTGGTGGAATGGGGCACAAAGGACCTAGTGTTTGCTGGTGGAATGGGGCACAAAGGACCTAGTGTTTGCTGGTGGAATGGGGCACAAAGGACCTAGTGTTTGCTGGTGGAATGGAGCAGAAAAGACCTAGTGTTTGCTGGTGGAATGGAGCAGTAAAGACCTAGTGTTTGCTGGTGGAATGGAGCAGTAAAGACCTAGTGTTTGCTGGTGGAATGGAGCAGTAAAGACCTAGTGTTTGCTGGTGGAATGGAGCAGTAAAGACCTAGTGTTTACTGGTGGAATGGAGCAGTAAAGACCTAGTGTTTGCTGGTGGAATGGAGCAGTAAAGACCTAGTGTTTGCTGGTGGAATGGAGCAGTAAAGACCTAGTGTTTGCTGGTGGAATGGAGCAGTAAAGACCTAGTGTTTACTGGTGGAATGGAGCAGTAAAGACCTAGTGTTTGCTGGTGGAATGGAGCAGTAAAGACCTAGTGTTTGCTGGTGGAATGGAGCAGTAAAGACCTAGTGTTTGCTGGTGGAATGGGGCAGTAAAGACCTAGTGTTTGCTGGTGGAATGGAGCAGTAGAAAGACCTAGTGTTTACTGGTGGAATGGGGCAGAAAAGGACCTAGTGTTTGCTGGTGGAATGGGGCAGTAAAGACCTAGTGTTTACTGGTGGAATGGGGCAGAAAAGACCTAGTGTTTGCTGGTGGAATGGGGCAGTAAAGACCTAGTGTTTACTGGTGGAATGGAGCAGAAGTTACTAGTATGCTGTAGTGATTTATCTTACAGTACATTACCCATAACAGCATTACTATAATAGTGACTGAAGACTGTAGTATTAAAACACACATTGTAAGGTAATGATCTTCGCCACCCCTTGAAATAACCAGGTGTTTAATCTTTTACTCCAATGTTTTAATTTTTTAAAAGACAGAAAAAATGAATTAATAACTTCATAAAGCTTCTAAATATCCCCAGGCCGAAGGACGTATCACACCATTGATACGAATTGCTGTTGTTGAGATAATTGGGTGCTTTTTAAGCGTGGTGGATTGAGCAGCACCTGTGATAGGTGATGATACAGCACCGTATAGTGTAGGCTTATGTATCTCATATCAAAGGAGAGTGGCGTAATAAATCAACACTGGCCGGGAATCTTCTACGCCACCAAAGGAATCCTTATCGCAAAAGAAATCAACACCCTCCAGCAACGCAACCGTTTCTTAAATCCGCTTAATTATATTGTGCCTTACCTCATCCTCCGTTGACCTACCCTACCCTCCTACCCTACACCTCTAGCCAGCCCCACAATATCGATTCCCACCCGTTCAATCCACCCGTTCGCCTGCCTACAGTACTTGTGCAATGCTGCGTGGCGTGCTGACCTGGTGTCGCCCCGTACTACGTTTCTAGTGCCAGCAGATCTAGGCTTGGGCGGTGCGTGGGGCAAACAGGTAACAGAGGCCAAATAATAGAGACAACTTACTGGCCTAATGTACAGACTGTACTGCAGCTGTAGCGATCTCTGCCAGTACTAATTACCACTACTGCCATTGAACTACCTTAACAAGGCTGTCATTACCACTACTGCCTGCCCCAGCACGGTTGGGGGGAGGGGTAGGGGCGGGAGAGAGAGAGAGAGTCAGAAAAGAGGGTGGGTGTTAGGAAATGGAGAGTCAGAAAAGAGGGTGGGTGTTAGGAAATGGGGAGAGAGAGAGAGAGAGAGAGAGAGAGAGAGAGAGAGAGAGAGAGAGAGAGAGAGAGAGAAGAGGTGGAGGGTAAGGAAGTGGGTGAGAACAAAGGTAGAGTGTGTGAGAGAGAAAATAAAGGTACAATTGTCAATTGTGGGGGGGGGGGAGACAGAGAGAGAGAGAGAGAGAGAGAGGAGAGAGAGAGAGAGAGAGAGAGAGAGTGGGGACGAAATAAAAAGGAAGGAGCGACAGAAGTCTAAACAAGCCCCAACTCGCTGGCCCGATTGAAATGGACGATCACCAAATCCGCCAGCGACATCAATACGGCCCACTATTGAAGGGAACTATGGAAAACTGCTATCCAGCGGGCGACACTTTTCAATAGTCCCAAAGGAAATCGATCAATAATTGAAAGCTCCATACAGCCGGCACCCAAGTCCTCCCTGCTCCTGTGTCAGGACAACTCCCACATTACACACAGGCACGCCAATGCAAGCACACCTAGGTAGGCGCACACCAGTAACAAATACTTCATTCTCTATAATCCGCATCAATATAAGCATTTACATAAGTCAACACATCAAATACAATATTCAAGCTTGATCATGATTGTACGTAGGCACACTCACGTCAGCAATTCTACTTCTTTCAGCAAGCACGCACGCACACACACAAACACAAACACAAAACGGTACACACGCTTTAAAAGGCACGATCAAAGTCAGCGCCGGCACTTTGAACGCTAGTCAAACAGCCCTGTGGAAATGGTGAATTGTGGCAGGTAAAGCACGTAAAGGCAAGTCGGTGAAAGAGAAAAAGATAGAGAGACGTAGTGGCCTTTAAAATGAACAGCCTAAAAGTTCAATCCTCAGCAAAAGAGTATCAACTGGCATAAACCGTAATAAAAAAAAGCAAGAGCTAACCTAATCCACAAGCCTGACCTACCTTAACCTCAAGTCAACACAGTATTGAGGCCTAGTCAAAGCGATGGCATTGTTTCAATGGAGAACACTGCAACTTGCAGGTCTGATCAAATAGCAGTGTAAGAATGCTCCACGGTCCACTGTAGCCAATCAATGAATATAGAAGTTTAAGGCCCACATCCCCCCATGGCGATGTGGCAGGAGGTACTGTAGTGTAGGCTCGTTGGCGACACCTTAACCCTAGCAAGTAACCGGACCTCCAATCAACAGCCAACGACAGACTAAACAATAACCCAAAGACAACGAAGATGTAATGCCCAGCTTTGAACCACCCACCGTTCCTACTTCACGATACCCAGTGATAACATTGCTACATCCACAGATATAACTGCTACATGATCCTGTATAATTATAACATAGCACCATCCAGTTTATCATAGATAAAACATTGCTCTATCCAGTCTATCACAGATGACAATAGTTGGCAGCAATGCAATGCAAGTTTACCACATGACCACTGACAAAATTATTTATGACAGTCATATTATCAATGACCCCAAAAGCTGTCATCTCAAACTCTCCTGTACACTAGCTAGTTCTCAATACAGGACACATGTGAAATATCATTATAACCTGACTAAATATGAGAAATATTATTATAACCAGACTATATGAGAAATATTATTATAACCAGACTATCTTGGAAATCCTAATATGAGAAATATTATTAAAACCAGGACTATATGAGAGATATTATTATAACCAGACTATCTTGGAAATCCTAAGCTATATGAGAAAAATTATTATAACCAGACTATCTTATAAATCCTAATATGACAAATATCATTATAACCAGGCTATCTTAAAAATCCTAAGATATAATTGTAACAATCAGGATTGCTGAGGACAGGGAAAGATGGAGTACGCTGGTTAAACGATCATCTGTGGTGCCCCTACGACCTCCGAGTTACGGGATAGGATAGGATAGGATAGGATAGGATAGGATAGGATAGGTTAGGATAGAATAATTGTGAGAAATGTAATTAGGAGAAATGGGATAATTGTGAGAAATGTAATTAGGAGAAATGTCATTACAAGCAGAATATGTTGCTCGTAACATAAGAATGGCAAAGCACACTCATCCCAGACTTCGACACACTGCCGGCCAACGAGGGAGAGGACTGCGTTTGATGGGTGGTTGATAGTGAGAATGATGTGTTGAACGTTAACTGTATGGTTGATAGTGAGAATGATGTGGTGAACGTTAACTGTATGGTTGATAGTGAGAATGATGTGTTGAACGTTAACTGTATGTGTAGCCTTTCATCTATACCTATAGCTTGATATATTGTGGGTGCCCATGCGCGTGTGTGTGTGTGCGTGTGTGTATTTAGTACGGCGCACTACTGTAGTCTGTGAAGCTCTGTATAAGTGGGCGTGATGATACCGTGACACCAATGTTAACATAATTAGCAGTAACTATGTCATTATTACATCCACAGACAATTTACTAACATGTTAAATTCATGCAGCGATATAATAATAATAATAATAATAATAATGAGATGATGATGATCCTATCCTATCCTGTCCCGTAACCCGGAGGTCGTAGGGGCACCACAGATGATCGTTTAACCAGCATACTCCATCTTTCTCTGTGATGATGATGATGATGATGATAAAAATAAAATATATTACAAATTTATATAGTAGTAGTAGTAGTAGTAATAGTAGTAGTGGTAACAGTAGTAGTAGTAATAGTAGTACATGTAGTTGTAATAGTAGTAATAATAGCAGTAGTAATAGTAGTAGTAATGATAGTAGTAATAGTAGTAGTAGTAGTAATAGTAGTAGTAATTGTAATAGTAGTAGTAATAGTAGTAGAAGTAAAAGTAGTAGTAGTAGTAAACAGATAAATATACTAAACTTCAGATTGTAAAACTTTTTCCTCATTGTCCTCAACAAGAGAATGTCGAGAGCCAAACAAGCAGACACATTGCACTGTTCAATCGTTAGCCAAGGAAAAAGACAACTGTGCAACAGGAAAAGACAACTGGTGGATCAGGAAAAGACAACTGGTGGATCAGGAAAAGACAACTGCATGGTGGATCAGGAAAAGAGTGAAGCGAGAAGAGTGAAGACAGTTCACAGCACACAGCAAAAGACACTGCCAAATGCTACAGCGTAGCCACGCATGCAAGCACACACGCAAACACATACTACGCAAGTCGGGTGGTTCTAGCTTCTTTTTTTTCTTTCTTTCTTTTTATTTTATTTCCAACAGTACAACTACATGCAAAACAATGTTGTATTAGGTGACAACTGTAGCGTTATAGACAACTAATGAGCTGCAACAACACGTGACCATTATGCTGCGCACTTCACACAACAATGTTGTAAACAGCACTGTCTTACTCCACCTTTGTTCTGGTTATCACTAACTATTATCACAGGCTTCTACTTTCTTCATGCAAGAGGTTTGACACAGCCCAACACCGGATCAATCAAACACAGCATTGCATTTCTCGGAGAAATTGGCCCAGGTGTTAAAATACAACAAACTAAACATTAAATAAAAGGCCTATAAGAACACACAAAAATAATAGTGTACTACTAATAACAGAATATTAGTACTCTATCATTATTATTATTATTATTATTATTATTATTATTATTATTATTATTATTATTATTATTCTAAGTGCTACTACTAGTACTACTACTCAGTAGTACTGCTACTACTATTACTTCTTCTTCTTCTTCTTATTATTATTATTATTATTATTACATCAATCTTTTCCCCAAGTCTACAGAGTGCAAAATAGGAACAGTTATAATGTATAATGCATGTATTTAGTTACTTTTAAAATCAATACATGTAGCTCTTGGTGTTTAGTGCTAGTGAAAGAGAGCTCGGAGCAAATTGCTAATTTGGTTGTGTACTATACCAGTTAGATCTTCATCATCATCACCATCGTCATCATCATAAATATTATTATTATTATTATTATTATTATTATTATTATTATTATTATTATATCACAACACTCGTGCCTAACAATTTATGATCACACAGCAATTCTTGTGTGGGAGTCATCAACTATGATGCGCTGAGCAGACACCATACAATATCCTAAAGGAACTGGAAGTCCTTGAGATTGATTTGATTGATTTATTGTTGCTTTAGGTCCAGCGGACTCTTCCGAGCCAAATCAGGACCAGACAACCCCCGATACGCATAAAAGATCTGCTGAAACAACCCCAGTGGGAAAATTGAATGCCCTCCACCGGCCAGTCACCCTACAATAAAGACATCCCACGCGGGGGACGGCTGAGGGTTGACCTCAACTACGCGAACACCCCGGTTACAAAAACAAAATAGAATACAAACATCATTATAAATCATCAACAAAACACATACATATAAAATGCCTATAGTGCTAACTAGTACAATCATAGGAAGCCCCAGCGACCACCCGGCAGAAAGCGTCCAACACTCCCAAGCTGATCCAACAGACCTCACACACAAACAAGGAGTCTTGTCCAGGAAGAGTTTTCAAGAAAAAAGGTAGGTCATTGATCTAGCGAAGAAGAAGATAGTATAGCAGAGTGAAGGACAGAGCAGGAATAGGAAAGAGTAAATGAGGAAGACAGCGACAGTGGGAATTTAAAGCACTAAATTTCCATAAAGTGGGGATACTATTTATACTGAAAACCCCCGGCACTCCAACGGGGGTACTGTTGCCGCAGTGAATCTGTCTTGCCTATAAAGGAAAGACAGGTTTTCAACTGTGGCTTTCACTGTTCCCTTTATAGGTTTGAACAATCTACAGTGGCAAGATTGCTCATGACCCCAAGGGGTGGAAGTCCTTGAGAAAGAAAAACAACAACTGGACTGTTTGATTAAGTGCGCAGATTTTGGCCAAAAGTGAACGCCGTGTTCACAACACAACACAACACACAGATATCATTTGATAATTCTAGCGTTTATTGCACCACTACTAACAAGTTACATATATACAGATTCTACTGTACATGTATACACCGATAGTATTAGGAGCTAATGAAGACATTAGAAATGAAAGAACACAGATATTATTGCTAATATATATATATCTATCAACATGCAAATGTATATACTTGCAAAAGTTATGTCTATTTACATATAATTCAACATATTGTGGAAATTAGAAACAAGAACCATGCAAATGTTACAACAAGTACAGAAACGCTGATTCAAAACTAAACTAAATGAAACAAACTGATTGTAATCAAATTAATTTATTACTAACTATCATTTATTTGTTTTCTATGATCAAACTTTTTTCAGGGGGTGGAGAAGGAGTAGGGTTGGGAGGGGGGCTACAACTATCTTTTTGGCACAATAGTTTCTTTAATTTAAACAAAAAGTATACAAATATTTGTCCCCATATCTTTAAGTCTTACAAAATCTATTTTTAAAAACTATTTCATAACTTTCAAATATAATGATAATAATAATAATAATAATAATAATAATAATAATAATAATAATAATAATAATAATAATAATAATAATGAAATAAGTAAACAACTGGTTAATTAGAGATGATTGATTAACAGTGACGTTACATGTGAGCAAGTTAATCACATGGTCAGACAAGTTGGTGAAATCGCTAACAAAAGGGGAAGTATATATAAAACAAGTTAACCAAAAGGAAGTAAGAAATAAAAGGGGAAGTATAAATAAAACAAGTTAAAACCAAAGGGAAGTAAGAAAGTAACGAATGTTAACCAAAGGGAAGTAATTAAGTGATACATTGAGGTGCAGAAGACGGGGATGAAGATTGAGAAGAGAAGATGTTGCAAGGGCCGCTTTAGTTCAGATACCAGATCATGCATTTACACTGTTCAGTACAGGCGTGTACAATGCACGACTGGCACCGGACTGAAGGGCCTCAGTGTCACACTGCAGACAGCACGGCAGACAATCGGCATGCAACACGCAGTCATGCAGCAAAACCAACAAAACGCCACTTCAAACACAAAACAAAAACACCTTGACATGCTTCGCGTTAAAAAAAACAAAAACACGCAAACTTTCCATTTTTCGTGTTACCCGATTGTTTCGTAAAACACCGAATAGTTTTGAATGTTCCGGTCAAATACTTTAATTTATTTTTCAAATATGCAAACTTTGGAACTTGTGGTAAACCTCAAGTTTCATAGCGACACTGGAGTTACAATATTAAGTACTTTCAGTCAGTACCACGTCCATTTTAGAAAGCAATGGTTTTTAATCAGAAGCTCCTGCGTAATCTTACTACGTTTTGATTTCCTTCATATCCACTTATGATCCATAAACATTGTTTCCTCGCAGAGTTTTAAGACAATGTTTATTATAAAACAGTTCCGGCTTTGTTATCTGGGTCCTTTGTGTTGGGACAAAGAGGAAACCACCACCACAAAGCCATGCTGGCCACACACACTAGGACAACAACCACTGTTTGTCATGCGCTACAACACCCACAAATAGTATCATAATATAGACGATTTGGGACATGACACATGCTCACTTTGACATAATCCATGCTCATTTGACGCAATTTATGCTCAATTGACGCAATCCATGCTCATTTGACACAATCCATGCTCGCATTGAAACATTCCAGGCTCATGTGACATAACCACGTCACACTGATATAATCCGCGTTGCTACTGGTCCATATACAAAATGATAATATAGGATATTACTACTTGATTAAGAAACTATACACGTTAAACCTAAGATTGGTATGTCAGCAACAGCCTGCGATTTGGTATTCGAACTTTATTTACGTTCCTAGCTCGCTGACGTCTTCTGGTCAGTCGTCGGAAACAGAACCAATCAAACTACGCCACACAAATGCAGTAGTCAGTGGACTAACATTACATTACATTACTTTACATGATTATTGCTTTAGGTCCAGCGGACTCTTCCGAGCCAAATCAGGACCAAGTGGACGTACAAGCAAAGATAGCTAAAACAGCTCATTACTAACAGAAAACATGCTGTTAGTCACATTGAAACAATGGTCACAAACTCCAAACAGTACAAGCTGTTTCTCTGCTATCATCATGCTACGCAGTTACAAGACAGAGTGTAGGGTTTTTAGTCAAATGTCACTTGTGTAGCGTTACAAGTTTTCAACCTATCCTTCCCCCCCCCCACCCTCTTTTTCTCTCTCTCTCTCTCTCTTTCTCTCTCTCTCTCTCTCTCTCTCTCTCTCTCTCTCTCTCACACACACACACACACACACACACACCCACACACACACACACACACACACACACACACACACACAACCAGGAACATGATGACGACTGAAGACAACAGGACCAACGGTTGAAGGACGGCAAGAAGAAGGAAGGAGATGGCCGATGACTTGTTGTTCACCGCTATAGAACAGGAAGCCATTCCCCCACACTCGTCACATTTGTCAAGTCATGGAAAGTCAAGTCATCTTTATTCCAGATATTGTTGTTGTCAGCGGTACACGGACTGAAGTCAGAAGATTGTACAGTGGTAGTAGCTGGCTCAGCGCCACTCAAAATACGGCCACCCTTCCTCTCTCTGCTTTCAACCACATCAAAGCCACAATAATTAGCAACACAAATAAACAATAGCAAACTTACCAGAGAGAGGGAGAGAGAGAGAGAGAGAGAGAGAGAGAGAGAGAGAGAGAGAGAGAGAGAGAGAGAGAGAGAGAGAGAGAGAGAGAAAGAGACAGAGAAAGAGACAGAAACAGAGAGAGTCAGAGAGAGAAACAGAAAAAGAGATTGACGCCTTCAAAAAGTAAAATCTTTCTCACACTTCAGTGTAGGCGGCAGGGCAGTGGTCAGAGCGCACGACTTGTGTGAGTGCGTCTTGGGCGACGTGGGTTCGAATCCGGACTTCAGCTAACTATTGTGTGATTGGTGGATATTACGGATCAGCGCTGTAATAAGCTCTCTGAGCTTGTAAGTGCGCTATATAAGAGAAATATCTTTCTTTGTACAAGCAACCTGACAAAATCAGCATTATGTGGGGAACTGGAAATAAAAAAATAAAATAAAAAAGACAGCCTAGCTCCGATGTGAAAGGGGGATGGGGAAGACAGGATGGGGAAGAACACGCTTCTTAACTTTCCTACAGACATTTCATTTTGACTGCCGGATAGACTTCATCATTAGGCTTCATATCTAATCAGCTAACCTCATCAAACATCCATAGCACAGTCACACATAACATGCGGTCGTTTTCACATAACGTACAGAGCGATTCAGCAATGTATCTTATTTCACCGCAGTATTATTGAAATACGACTAAACTCACTAACCTGCCTGGGCTGGTTTTGTTGCTGCAGTGTACTAATACAGTTATTCACCCAACACCAGCGATCACACCACTAGTAACAATACCACCAATCGCTGATTCAACATGGCAAATTGAGCTGCACTTTTCTTATAATATGCTCTCGCTTTAAATTTCTTATAATGTTAAATGTATAATGCTGTTACTGACGTCACGTCATAATCCACTGGCACCTACTTGTTTATTTTTACTATTTGTTGTTTGCGTATGTATGTGTGCACGCTTGATCAGTATTTTATTAGCTGGTAAACGTGTGTTTGCATGTATGTTTTATGAATGTTACTGCCACATCGCAACATATTCCATGTGCATGTTTTATGTCAATTTGACCAATAAACTTCGTTGAATCGTTGAATACGGCCGAAGACTCGACTTAAATTAACGAGAGAGAAACCGTGGAGGTTCGCGTTAATTAAATAAACTTAGGTTGGCTATGGCAAGAACTAAGACCCTAACACTGTAAATTACTTCAAAATGGTCATTTCAAAACTACTTTGCTCATTTATCCACTTCAATGCGGCAAATGCTGGTAACAAAACCCATTCAGTTGATTACGACAAAGACTGAAACCCTAACCTTACGCTAACATTGACGGTGACCAAACATAAACCTAACCCTAGACTACGAAGTTTTAATTGATACGACACGAAGAGGACTTTTCAGCAAAGACTTACATGTTTTATCATAACAATTTTTTTAACATAACAGATTTCTTACCATGTAACACACTTCTTACCATTAGCTGTAACGTAACACACTTCTTACCATTAGATGTAACACACTTCTTACCATTAGCTGTAACGCAAAAGATTTCTCAACATAACTCAACAGATTTCTCAACATAACTCAACAGATTTCTACAGAACAGACTCTCAAACCTAATGCCGTTAACAATCAAGAATCACTCCAAACTGATATATCATTTTATTCCGTTAAAACGTCGTCCACCCAAAATGAATAAGAACCTTCCTCGGTAAATATTACACCACAGAAGACTCTCAAGCCTTCAAGCAGTACTTGCAGCATTATAAAAATAACAATGGTATTTTAACAAAATTGTCTTACACCTAAACACACAGTTTGGGATTATTTGAAGAAACACACAGTTTGGGATTATTTGAAGATTAAGATGGTAAAAAACACAGCACGCGTTGTTCTAGGAAAGCAAAGGAAGTGTAAAGGAAGGGCTGCACGAATGAACGTGCCATTGCCGGCGTCAGCAATACAAGCAAGCAGGACTTGCACTTCATAAACGTTGTGTTGCTTGGCTGAATAAGCAAATGTACAGTTCATAACTGACATTGAAATAAATTACTATCTGCATCTTCAATCAACCGCTACATAGTTATTGCTCAATGTTATAGGAAACGTTCAAACTTCTACGTTAAATGTAACCTTTAAGTTACACTTTTACTTCCTTTAGCGAAGTTGTATTTTTTTTTTAAATTCAAATCTGTGAATCTCCAGCAGAAGGCCAAGTTTATCATTAAAGTTAACTTACATTTTTACTGGAAGTCGAGTATACAGAAGTTAAATAAACTGCAACGTAACCATCAAAATATAGTGCCGTGTTTGGACGTCCAGCAAGTGTAGAGATGAAGAATGGTCGCTTACCAAAAATGCTTTAACCCTCTACTGCTCATAATGGAAGACAAATTACCACTGGTAACTGTTTAACTACAGTGCGTGGAGCGAAGGTAGAAGATGAGCTCCAACTGGCTGCACTTTGATAACTGAGGCAGCTCTACAGTATTTCAAGTATTTGAAGTACAAAACAACTTCGCACTGAACCCTCACGGCTAATTGGCCACAACAGTTCACCACAACGTAGGTCAAACTACAACTTGAAATTTGACAACGCTCTGCACGGCATTTGGCATAACAGACTTCCTGGATCGATATTACACAGGTGCGATATCGAACTCGGCTATTACAAAGTTTATTACCCGAACATCCCAAATCAAATGTATTCTAGAACGGCGACTGGTCCGACTATACCTGCGGTCTGCAATAGAAGAACTGATGATGATGCTGACGATGATGATAATGTAGTTGTGTTTTTTTTATAGCAAGTATAAATTAAGTACAAAGTTGCAACTTACAAACGTTGTGTATGGTGCACAGCCTCAAGTTGCACTGCGTGTGTGCGTGTGTGTGTGTGCGCACTGGGTGAACGGTAATGTTTCGCTCTACTGACTTCTCTCTACGTAGCGAACCGCTTGCCACGCCTCAATGCCCTGATCGCGGCTCTGGCTTTAACGCCAACCAGACTATCCGAGACTAACAAGACAGCACAGTTTGTATTTTGACAACCAGGTCCTCCGCCATTGTCAGGACTAGTCCGCATCACATAGCGAAGTTGGAAGCAGACCAGTGACCACTAAAGGACTACCCCACCGTTCTACACACGCCAGAGCTGCACTTGAAACCGCATCCAGTTACACTGCCACACCCGACAAACTCCTCACCGTGTCATGCCTAGTCTATACTCAATTCAATCCAATTTATTTCAACAAATATAATTATACTATCTCCTAACAGAATTATGACAGGCATAAGATCATTAAAATCAACAGCTTTATTGCCAGATGGAACAGTACCTGAAGATTATGACATCTCTGCAAAACTCATCACACGATCCACGTTCTAAGAGTCATTCCCATCATTCAACGATCACTCAACTTTCCGTCTTGAAGCAAAGTAAAGCAATCTCTAATCGCTATAATCAGATGTAAGACCTACCATGTTACCACATTCAGTTTTCCTTGTCCAGAAATAACATCAACGTGAAACTTCACCAAATGTGTCTTTTGCACAGCCGTCCTTCCAGCACTTCTGACAGTTTTGCAGTACTCTGTGTAAACCTAGTAAGTGATTGGACTAGCAACAACTGCAGTGCAGACAAGTAGAAAATGGAAACGACATGCCTAGACGCAGGGTCTATTTATTATCCAGTCTATGCACACTACTAAAAAGAAAAGGTCTTCCAATGCAAACGCTGCATGTATATACAGGCTATTGGCCAACATCTCATGTTCAGTGTCAGTGGTAATAACGTAGCCACCGTCTTAGCCCTTCACTGACAGCTTACAATGCTAAAGAAATGACGAGCTACGGCTCTAATTTCAATAGGCTCCACGCCTCGCCTTCACCCAATGTATTACTGTAGACTATGGGGTTTAGAAATGTATTGTACGACTCGCGATCACATGTGAGCACGCCTAGGGGTGTGGGGTTGGGTGCAAAGCGGTGTATGAGCTGTCATTGGCTCACTCGCCATGACTTAGTAGTGCAAAGCGTCACTGTGAGACTTAAAATGCAATACTTGCAATCAGGTTTGTGCACAGTCAGTGCAAGCTTGCACACACAGACAAGACAAGACTGTCGAGGCCTAATCAATGCTTCTCGGAGGCCGAGGCCCCAAATATATTTCCTGCTTAGGCCTGCCTGAATTTTGAATGATGGGTGGGTCAACATGCAGTTTTCATTAAAATACAGGGCCAGAATGCCTTAAGTGTCACATGAGGGTTGCCGGCCTTAAATTGTAGTAATCAAGGGCCTGCACTCTTTCTTCGTCCGCCCACCCGCTTCTCTCACGGTTTTTCCGCCAGGTGAGGAAACTGAAACCTAGGTAACTGTCAAAAGACAATAACAGTTTATGGTATTGCTCTTTCTTTGTCATAAACCTTACCACAGTTTTAACCTTCCGCCTCAAACAAATGTATACACAATCTACCTTAGACCCAAACGGCAACCAACACTTCTTCGTAAATAACTGTCGCAGATCCACCTTCAAACACACCAAAAAAACCTGCATTGCAAGCGACCTTTTTTTTTCTTTTGAAAAGGAAAAACAGCTTACAACTACTGTCTAGGTATCGACAGAAAACGAAGCTCCTTGTAGTTTTCTGTTGTTAATTTTTAATATTAAAAAAAAATACACAAAAGTTTTAAAAAATGATACGTCCTCCGTTGGTTCCCTGTACATACCTCACTACTGTATAAAACGCGGTTTGAACTGATTTATTGTTTGAAGGAAAAGGACTATCTAAATACCCTCAGTTTTAGATCTCATATTGTGAATTGTTTTACATGCTCCACTTAGTAGAACACTTCATATACCTGTCTTAATCCTACACTGTACGCTCTTTCTTCACTGGCTGCCAATACATGGTTGAACAGATAGCGGGGTAAGATTTGACAACCAAGTCAACAAAGGCAAAGGGGGGTAGACCCAAGTTTAGGTCACGGAGAACGCGGGGTGGCAAGGTGACGTTCCTAAGTAAGCAGGTTGTGTGTGTGCTAGCCATGACAATGGAAATGTAGACTGGTTGTACTCCATCTCTCATTTCCAACAGTGTATCAGTGGCCACACAGCGGTCTTCAACACACAGACGTTTATTACAAACCTCGCCAAACAGCTAGCTAACAAAGTAGGAGGAGGACAAAAAGAAGAAGAAGAAGAAGAAGAAGAAGAAGAAGAAGAAGAAGAAGAAGAAGAAGAAGAAGAAGAAGAAGAAGAAGAAGAAGAAGTGGGGTTGGAAGGGCACAATGCTGTCAGCATGGATGGATGTGGAAAGTCTATAATAATAATAATGGATGCTAGATACGCGCTTTTCCCCAAATTACCAAGCAGGCTCAAATCGCGGCGATCTGTACCAACATTCACGCTCACATGTTTCACCCACTATCACACTCACAAAGCAAACGCACATCTATCACTCAAACATGTGATGTAAAGGCAAGGAGATCGCTATTAGAAGACGGAAATAAAATCGAATTTTTATTTTTGATTTTTTTTTAAAGATTGACTGCCTCCACTACTATTACTGAAGGGAGGGAGAAAACCGGAGTATCCGGAGAAAACCCTCGGTGACCTGAATAAGTTTCGTTCCTAAGTCACATAAGTTCGCCCCTTGCGGGAATTGAACCCGCAACGTTGAGAATAGGAAACCAGCTCACTATCCAGTGAGCTAGCACCCCCCCAATGAAACAAAGTACCACAATCAACAATCAACAAATAATACATAATACATATTAAAGACGGCTGGCCACGTTAAGACATTAAGCTATGTTGGTAGGTATAAAGCTTGACACATTGTCAATAATAGCGATACTGAACAATAATAGCGATACTGAACAATAATAGCCATACTGAACAATCACTTTTTTACTATATTAACTACTTAAGGTAATGCGCAGTAAAGCCACCTATCATTCGTATAAAACCGTTTTGCACAGATTGATGTCTTAATACGTACACTCCTAACACAACACACTATAATCCTTTCCTTCCACTTCATTTTCCATGCACACAACTAAACATGTTCCGTCACCGCACTACGTCATCTGCAGTTCTTAGCACAATCGACAGGGGACGAACGACCAAACTAAGGCCAACAATGACAAGATTTGATCCCAAACCGCTCTACAGGTTCCAGCAAAATCTCCCGAGGCACAGGCTTAACGACTCCAGCCTCCAAGTGCCGCCATAAGCTATTCCGCCCACTCTGTGAAAACTCGCACTAAGCATGTTACAGTAACTTGTTCATCAGCAGTGCTTAACAACCTTGTCAGTATTATCATTATCGTGGCCCACCGCGGTAGCTCAGTGGTAGGTTCGGATCCCGTGGTGGGCAAGATAACAAGTGGCAATTTTGCCATCTTAGCATTGTGATTGCTCTGGTGGTTCAGTGTTCCCTACCACCTCCTTCCTGGGATGGTTATTCCCGTCTACCTATCGGCCATGGTAGGTGAAGCGTTAAACTTCAATGTTCGCTCCTAGCATTACCACTAACATTGACCACGGAATAACTCCATCAATCCCAAATCCTACATTGTTAGCGTTCAATCACATTCACCTTCAGTGAAAGCGAGTCAATAGAATGATTAGCTGTAGCGTGTGGATAGTGAGGTTGACACAAGAAACAGGACAATCAGTACACTATTGCCGTGGAAACGGCTGACGGCCAGTCTACAAACAGGACAATCAGTACACTATTGCCGTGGACACGGCTGACGACCAGCCTACAAACAGGACAATCAGTACACTATTGCCGTGGACACGGCTGACGACCAGTCTACAAACAGGACAATCAGTACACTATTGCCGTGGACACGGCTGACGACCAGCCTACAAACAGGACAATCAGTACACTATTGCCGTGGACACGGCTGACGACCAGTCTACAAACAGGACAATCAGTACACTATTGCCGTGGACACGGCTGACGACCAGTCTACAAACAGGACAATCAGTACACTATTGCCGTGGACACGGCTGACGACCAGTCTATAAACAGGACAATCAGTACACTATTGCCGTGGCTGACGACCAGTCTACACACAGGACAATCAGTACACTATTGCCGTGGCTGACGGCCAACCTACAAACAGGACAATCAGTACACTATTGCCGTGGAAACGGCTGACGGCCAACCTACAAACAAGGCACAAGTACTACGTCCAATAAAACGCCAGCTAAGCTCAATTCGCATCAAAGGGGCCGATAATCCTAAGGCAGTAGCTCAAGCCATGATCGCTTACAGTTAGAGAGATAAGCGTCAGACGGATTAGCGCAATCTACCTCCAGGCCAACACCACACGCTGATTAGGGGTCAAGACTACAACTGGTCCAGTGCACTCAGGATCCAGTGTTCCAACACTGTTCTTCATCAAACTCCAATAAACGTACTCCCTCCTCCCCTTCACTTCAGTCTCCAGGCACAGTCTTGGAGATGATGAAGGCGGTAGCACCTTGGGCACAACAGGATTATTGCGGCTGTTGGCCCATACAAGTAATTTTTTTTTAAAAACAAGGAATTGAGTGTGGGATTTATTAGTGCAGCACTGTTGACGACAGCAACACGGTTCAGCAAACGCGGCTCGTTTCTTCTACACACGGACACCTCTTACAAAGCGGTGCAATACTGACCACAACCCTGTCACGAGAGAACAGTGAAATATAACGGACAACTTAGCCCACCCACATTTTGGGTAGCTCGTCCCATCCACATTTCTTGTAGTTCAGCCCATCAACCATCCCCACCCGCCCCTAGCTGTGGTAGGTCAGCCCAACACCCTATCAACATTTGTGGTAGTTCAGCCCATCACCCCATCAACATTAGTAGCTGTGGTAATTCAGCCCATCAACATAGCAACTTGTACGGGACAAGAAAATGACATTGTACGTGTCCACCACTAAGCCAGCACTTCAGCGATGTAGTGAAATGGTTACAGTGGCTACACAGCACAGATGTTTCACGACAGTGGACTGGAAAAAGCCAAACACTTTGAACCACTTGACGATGGGATTTGCAGACAATAGGTCATCAACTACTGCAGCTCTTACACGATCGCTCGCCAACACCATTCGCTCACTTCAACACCACAAAGTTAACTGCTATTGTATAGCGCACTTCCTAGCTCAAAGAGAGGCTCAAGGAGATGGCCCAACACAGGATTTGACTCCAGCCGCCTTTGACGTCCACTTTCCTATCACGCGCATCGTCGGTCAAAAGTGTGAAAAAAGCAATTTGTTGCGAACACGATAAACAGATATGCACAGGCAGCATTAGGCCATCCTCATGATGCAACCCTGGAGTCAACATTTCTCACAGTGAGGTAATCAAGTTTTTTCATCTCGAATCAACATCTAAAATCTACAATCTGCAATGCAATCGAGAAAGAACAGGACAGAAGAGTAAACGAAATGATTTACAACATATGAAAACAGTCCTTTTACTTGAACATCAAAACTGCTTTGTAACCCAGAACGAAATATTTGTTTGTTTGTTTGTTTGTTTTTTAAATAAAAATAAAGTCGAAGCCGCCCACTTACTGGAAAGTGTCTATCGCCAGTTCCAAGTCCTGTAACGCTTTAAGTGACATCTTAAGGTGCCTATCGCACGAAGCTCTTTACACCTGGCCAACCTCTAGCCCCAGCAATGACCGCACTAGCACGGAGACAAGCATTATAAGCAGACCCTAACCACCTCCATCACCTCCACACACCCCCCCTATTTGCACGTCTACATTGCAATGGAGTATCGTAATGAAAGGTGTCGCGTGTTTGTCAATCGCTACTGTTGTAGCGCAGTCTCCCCCCCCCCCCCCCCCCACCGTCTCAAGCGGAGTGCTGGGGATTATCTACCATCGCGTCCTAGTGGTGAAAGAAAACTGTGATCATCTACGCCACTGATCTACAATTCTATCTTGACCTACCAGACCTCCAGCACCAAGCAGGCAAACTCCAGGCAGAACAGGGGCGAGAAGCCGGGATCAGGAATGGACAGGTGGTAATCAAAAGCCCTGATTGGCTGATAGTGATCTCTCATCACCCAAGGCGCTCCCGGACTAATTGCAAAGCAGGCCGTTCCACAGCGCCCAGTGTGAGAAAGACGGCTCTCGTTGTTGAGCGCTGCAAGTCCAAGCCAAGTGTGAGAAAGAAGATAATTAAACCCCGACACAAACTATCATCACCCTGTCTTCTGTACTCATTAATTGTACTCATTGTAGCCACTAAGTGCCAGGTGCGGGCATTAATTACTCAATGCTGACTGGGCTAGTTTCACATCTCTCTCAAGTACCGTTAATGTGTGTGACGTCACATGGCAATAGCCCATGTACTACTCTTTCAGTTGTCACAGACACAGACACACACAGACGCACGCGCACACCCCCCCCCCCCCACCCCCCCCCCCCCCCCCCCCACACACACCACATTTTCCATGAACAGATTCCATCTCAGTCAAAACGGAGTGATGGCCCACTGAAAAGTTGATTACTAACCATATTTCCTGTGTAGAAATGTTGATAAAAGATTGGCGCGTGCAATTTGACAAATACAACTAGTGATATTTATGCAGGCAACAGAAGATATGACGACAGGGGGCGAGAGGAAGGAGGGAAGAGGACAGATAGACAAGGGAGAAAACTGCTTTTAATGACTTGCCAGCACGACCTCTAAAGATCGGACGTCATAATTCAGGGTATCGCGGCACCAGCGTGGCTAATTAGGGGTATCGGGTACAGTCCGTTTGTCCGGTTGTGCTGGCTTACCGGCGTAAGAGCTAAGGGTGGATTTAAAGGCGGAAAGCTGCAGCATGCACAAGTGGCTATTTTATGCCACGTCTCTTAAGGTCGTTGCCTGTAGAGCTGGCACAGCCTTGTCGTGGACAGAAGCGATTTAAAACATGAACAGTTTCAGTTTTTATTAGACTAAAAATCCCATGTCAGCAATACGATTCAATGACGGTCGGTAGTAAAGCTAGGGGAAGGGTGGGGAGGGTATATTTAACACTAAACAATCACCTATGATAATACAGTGAGATCTCCCTTAACTCCCTGAAACACATGACACCTCAGCTAGCTACGCCAAACCCACCATGCTTCTTCTGATAGTCCTTTTAAACTAGAAGGGCAAAGCCCATCTGACTCACATGCTCCTTATAGAACTCAAAAATGAGTGCTCAGAAAAAGAAAAAAAACACAAACTGAAATGGTGGCATTAAAATGCAAAGTAATAACGACTTAAATCTTTCTAAGCTCCTGACCTTGAGATGACATTGACCCCGGCTCCAAATACATTCATGTACTATGAAATAAAATACAGAAACATTGTATTATGCCAAAAAGGTGACCTTGGGATGACCTTGACCTTCAGTGACCTTGACCGTTGGATAACCTTGACCCTCACGTAATCTCTCATGCATGTCGGATCAAGTAACCCCATACGATGACCTATTTTTGTATGTTTTTGCAAAGTCTAAAATGACTTTGACCTTCAAGATTAACGCTAAAATGGAAAATATATGAAAGATCAATCTAATCTCTAAATATAACACGTTTGCACTTTATAACTCTCATAGTTTAGGGTCAAGGTCACTTCAAAGTACCTATTCAAACCGACTTTGGACAGCTCCAATGGACTTGACTTTGGGTATGAGGTTGACCAAATTTGCAAAGTATGTTTGTCTCATTGATATCTATCATTCATCAAAGAATCATAAGTTAAATACTAATAACCTATAAAAACAAATTTTTAAAAAGGTGAAATTTTGTGGAAAATTTGTCATTTTTTTACTAACATTTGATGACCTTGTGACCTTGACCTGGAAGTGAAGTCATTCATTCACTAATCATTTTCGAGGTCTCATGGGTATACATCATCTTACCTTGGGTTGTGATAGTTGAAACAGGCTCAGAGTACGTTTTTGCACAGACGTACGGCGGACTGACAGACGTACGGCGGACTGACAGACGTACGGCGGACTGACAGACGTACGGCGGACTGACAGACGGACGGCGGACAGACAGACGCACGGACGGATATTTTTTCGATATCATTTTTGGACTATTTAGGACATCTCGCACAGATTTGCAAAAAATGTGGCAAAAACACACTGTTATGCATGTCAATCAAATATACTGTATACATTTGTCTACAGCGCTAGCTCCACTAGTAATCGTTCTGTACACATAACGGTCGTTCTGTACACATAGCGGTCGTTCTGTACACATAGCGGTGTGTGCGATGGCCACGATAGTCATTGTTGCAAAGACAAAAGCAAAACTGCATAGCCATACAGATGACTGACGCCTCAGCACAACTACTCCACTACAAGCCCACAATTTGGAACCCCCAGCACTCACATTGGACGGTCACCTGTTACATTACATTACATGATTTAGGTCCAGCGGACTCTTCCGAGCCAAATCAGGACCAGTATAGCCGAATTAGGACGACAAAATCAAGACCAACTTCACTAAAAGAGGACTCGCTCCTGATCCGCATAAGAGATCTGCCGAAACAACCCTAGTGGTAACACTGAAGGCACTCCACCATGCCGGTCACTTTACAATAAAGACATCCAACGCAGGGGACGCTGAGGCTATACTCTAATTTATCCAACCCCGTTTACAAAAACAAAATAGAATATAAACATCATTATAAAATATCAACAAAACACATACATATAAAGTGCCTACACTGCCAAATAATAACATCATAGGAAGCCCCAGTGACCACCTGGCAGAAAGCGTCCAATATTTCCAAGCTGATCCAACAGACCTCACACAAATGATGAGTTTTGTCCCGGAAGAGTTTTCAAGAAAAAAGGTAGGTGACTGGTCTAGCGAAGAAGAAGATAGTATAGTAGATTGATCGAATAGAGTAGGAATGAGAAAGAACAAAGGAGAAAGACAGCGACAGTGGGGGTACGGTCACCGGTACCGGCAGTTTTATAAACCTCAACGTGAAAGAGATTCGCCTTTTTTTTATGAAGACTGGCAGAGGAACAGTTTTGGGCGACCCTGATAACAGCAACGCAATGATAGCGCACAATCTGCAGAGCACTCTATGCTAAGGACGCTCCCCCTTAGATTGGTCCGCGATACTCTGCAGGTTGTGTTTGTTACTGTTAGCAACCAGCCGTTGTAACAAAGCGCCAATACAGTTTCCAATATGATTTGTCCTCTATAAATCGTACAGCCCTATGTATTGACCTACCTACACTGTACGTGAGTGCCACGCTAACCCAAGTTGTGGGAAAATAAGAAATGGTACCTTAGAGCTAGCGAGACAACCCTAGAGCTAGCGTTAGTGCGAAGCAGCATTTTTACTGTACAGCAAGAACCCGTCCGTCGGGATCTATCCACTGAACTAAATTTCTTTTAGATCAGTGGGATCTATCACACATTCCGCACTGAACGCTGTCGCCCAATTGTGGCATGCAAACATCGACTTTCAACAATCAACATCAAAATCAGAAATGTAATACCTTATTGTCCATAAAACATCCTCACAGATATTTGCCGTGGTAGAGTACTTGCAATTAACGTGCACGTTTTATTGCCTGAACATCAAGGAAGTAATGAATGGGAGGGAGGGGGAGAGAGAGAGAGAGAGAGATTTTGACATTGTATAGCTATAGATTTTAGAGACCACAGGAAGCGAAAAGTGATGACAAAGACCACAGAAGGCAGGACAGGACCAGAGGAGTTGAGACGTAAAAACCAGCGCTGAAAGATAGCTACGTCACACGGGAACTTCAATCATCAATTGGAAATTTACCAATACCGTGCATACTACACAAACTGTGAAGTTCAACCTTAGCATGAAACAAGCACTGCGGCAAAATAGGTTGACTGAATGCTAACTGTGGACCATCGTGATTTGAACACATTGCCTTAACCAGGGTTTTGCGTCCACCAACTCTAGCATATCGTAGGCCTAACACAACTCTTAAAAAGAAAAAAACAAAGAGTGCAGTTAGTTAGTTAGTCATTGTTTTTAGGGTCAAGCGGACTGCAAAAAGCCCGATCAAGTACACACAAGCCCAAACACATCCTCAATAACCAAAGAAATCCAATCCATAAAAGCGGCTAAGTTGCAATAATGGCAATATTAATATTAAGATGGTAAAATAACTCTTGCCCAAACAAGCACACACAAGGCCCACTCGATGCAAGCGTTCTCTCATCTTACTATAAATACGCGTCACTGTAACACACCCACACACACCTTGCCCGCCATAAAAATAATAATAAATAAATAAATAAATAAAAAAATACTGTGGGGCTAAAACTGCCTACACAACAGCATAAATAGCGCTGGTTGTGAACAGCTTGCCCTGTATGAGTGGGGTAGAGAAAGGTAGTGGTTGTATTTAACATTACTAATAAGCCACTTCCTTACTGACCAGGTTTGTCTAGTGTTGTGTGGCTTGGTTACGTCGCGGTTTTAAAACAACCATTGTCTATGCTGTCCAATCTAAAACAAATTGTGTGTGTGTGTGTGTGTGTGTGTGGGTGTGCGCGCGTGTGCGTGTGTGTGTGTTGCTGTGGTATTGTTTGAAGTATTAGAAATGCGCGCAGTTTGTGTGTGTGTGTGTGTGTGTGCTAGCTTTCATGTCAGCATGCGCGTGTTGTTCAATTCTTTTATTTAAAATCTGTTCATGTTTTTAATTATTTTAGACATTCATTCATATTCACCCTTAACCCCAGGGTCATGAGCAATCTTGCCACTGTAGATTGTTCAAACCTATAAAGGGAACAGTGAAAGCCACAGTTGAAAACCTGTCTTTCCTTTATAGGCAAGACGCTTCACTGCGGCAACAGTACCCCCGTTGGAATGCCGGGGGTTTTCAGTATAAATAGTATCCCCACTTTATGGAAATTTAGTGCTTTAAATTCCCACTGTCGCTGTCTTCCTCATTTACTCTTTCCTATTCCTGCTCTGTCCTTCACTCTGCTATACTATCTTCTTCTTCGCTAGATCAATGACCTACCTTTTTTCTTGAAAACTCTTCCTGGACAAGACTCCTTGTTTGTGTATGAGGTCTGTTGGATCAGCTTGGGAGTGTTGGACGCTTTCTGCCGGGTGGTCACTAGGGCTTCCTATGAATGTACTAGTTAGCTCTATAGGCATTTTATATGTATGTGTTTGGTTGATGATTTATAATGATGTTTGTATTCTATTTTGTTTTTGTAACCGGGGTGTTCGCGTAGTTGAGGTCAACCCTCAGCCGTCCCCCGCGTGGGATGTCTTTATTGTAAAGTGACTGGCCGGTGGAGGGCATTCAATTTTCCCACTGGGGTTGTTTCAGCAGATCTTTTATGCGGATCGGGGGTTGTCCGGTCCTGATTTGGCTCGGAAGAGTCCGCTGGACCTAAAGCAACAATGAATCAATCAAAAAAAACCTTAACCCCACCCCTCCCCCCCCCCACACACACACTCAATCAGTACTAAAAATAACGCTGGCTATTTGTGTCTATTATTATTGTATTGTACAGTATATTGCTCATATCATCAGTGTTATTAGCATTACACTTGTTCTGTGTATATTGGCAATAATCACAAATTATGTTTATTAATTGGTTGCTGGCATATACAATTAATACCTTTTACATATTTTGTAGTCAACCAAACAAAGCACATTTTGTATATAATTTTTGAAATATTTATTGAACATAGCATAATATTTTGGTCATTCACACACTGTTTAAATTAAACGTCTTTTTATTGATAAAGCGAGTTTGTGCCTAGATAATTTAAGGTTACAATTACAGTTATTTACCGGTCCCCTCTTTTGGCCACTTTGTCTGTTCATTCCTGTACAAGCCACAGAGACGGAACTAAAACGCAATCCAAACCATGTGCCTGCGTTGGTTGGTGTATGCATACTTGTGTGGTCATACTTTTCATATCTTTGTTCACACATCGGTGGGTGCATGACTTTTTATATCTTTGTTCACTCACTGGTGGGTGTATGCATAATCGTGTGATCATACATTTTATATCTTTGTTCACACATCGGTGAGTGCATGATTTGTTATATCTTTGTTCACTCACTGGTGGGTGTATGCATAATCGTGTGATCATACTTTTTATATCTTTGTTCACTCACTGGTGGGTGTATGCATAATCGTGTGATCATACTTTTTATATCTTTGTTCACTCACTGGTGGGTGTATGCATACTTGTGTGGTCATACTTTTTATATCTTTGTTCACTCACTGGTGGGTGTATGCATACTTGTGTGGTCATACTTTTCATATCTTTGTTCACACACTGGTGGGTGTATGCATACTTGTGTGCTCATACTTTTTATATCTTTGTTCACTCACTGGTGGGTGTATGCATACTTGTGTGGTCATACTTTTTATATCTTTGTTCACTCACTGGTGGGTGTATGCATACTTGTGTGGTCATACTTTTTATATCTTTGTTCACTCACTGGTGGGTGTATGCATACTTGTGTGGTCATACTTTTTATATCTTTGTTCACTCACTGGTGGGTGTATGCATACTTGTGTGGTCATACTTTTTATATCTTTGTTCACTCACTGGTGGGTGTATGCATACTTGTGTGGTCATACTTTTTATATCTTTGTTCACTCACTGGTGGGTGTATGCATACTTGTGTGGTCATACTTTTTATATCTTTGTTCACTCACTGGTGGGTGTATGCATACTTGTGTGGTCATACTTTTTATATCTTTGTTCACTCACTGGTGGGTGTATGCATACTTGTGTGGTCATACTTTTTATATCTTTGTTCACTCACTGGTGGGTGTATGCATACTTGTGTGGTCATACTTTTTATATCTTTGTTCACTCACTGGTGGGTGTATGCATAATCGTGTGATCATACTTTTTATATCTTTGTTCACTCACTGGTGGGTGTATGCATAATCGTGTGATCATACATTTTATATCTTTGTTCACTTACTGGTGGGTGTATGCATAATCGTGTGATCATACATTTTATATCTTTGTTCACTCACTGGTGGGTGTATGCATAATCATGTGATCATACATTTTATATCTTTGTTCACTCACTGGTGGGTGTATGCATAATTGTGTGATCATACATTTATATCTTTGTTCACTCACTGGTGGGTGTATGCATAATCGTGTGATCATACTTTTCATATCTCTGTTCACTCACTGGTGGGTGTATGCATAATCGTGTGATCATACATTTTATATCTTTGTTCACTCACTGGTGGGTGTATGCATAATCGTGTGATCATACATTTTATATCTTTGTTCACTCACTGGTGGGTGTAGGCATAATCGTGTGATCATACATTTTATATCTTTGTTCACTCACTGGTGGGTGTATGCATAATCGTGTGATTATACATTTTATATCTTTGTTCACTCACTGGTGGGTGTATGCATAATCGTGTGATCATACATTTATATATTTGTTCACTCACTGGTGAGTGTATGCATAATCGTGTGATCATACTTTTTATATCTTTGTTCACTCACTGGTGGGTGCATAATCGTGTGATCATACATTTTATATCTTTGTTCACTCACTGGTGGGTGTATGCATAATCGTGTGATCATACTTTTTATATCTTTGTTCACTCACTGGTAGGTGTATGCATAATCGTGTGATCATACTTTTTATATTTTTGTTCACTCACTGGTGGGTGTATGCATAATCGTGTGATCATACTTTTTATATCTCTGTTCACTCACTGGTGGGTGTATGCATAATCGTGTGATCATACATTTTTTTCACGCACTGGTGGGTGTATGCATAATCGTGTGATCATACATTTCATATCTTTGTTCACTCACTGGTGGGTGTATGCATAATCGTGTGATCATACATTTATATATTTGTTCACTCACTGGTGGGTGTATGCATAATCGTGTGATCATACTTTTTATATCTTTGTTCACTCACTGGTGGGTGCATAATCGTGTGATCATACATTTTATATCTTTGTTCACTCACTGGTGGGTATATGCATAATCATGTGATCATACTTTTAATATTTTTGTTCACTCACTGGTGGGTGTATGCATAATCGTGTGATCATACATTTGATATCTTTGTTCACTCACTGGTGGGTGTATGCATAATCGTGTGATCATACATTTTATATCTTTGTTCACTCACTGGTGGGTGTATGCATAATCGTGTGATCATACATTTTATATCTTTGTTCACTCACTGGTGGGTGTATGCATAATCGTGTGATCATACTTTTTATATCTTTGTTCACTCACTGGTGGGTGTATGCATAATCGTGATCATACATTTTATATCTTTGTTCACTCACTGGTGGGTGTATGCATAATCGTGTGATCATACATTTTATATCTTTGTTCACTCACTGGTGGGTGTATGCATAATCATGTGATCATACATTTTATTTCTTTGTTCACTCACTGGTGGGTGTATGCATAATCGTGTGATCATACATTTATATCTTTGTTCACTCACTGGTGGGTGTATGCATAATCGTGTGATCATACTTTTTATATTTTTTTGTTCACTCACTGGTGGGTGCGTGCATATTTGTGTGACCGCGTTTTATATCTTTGTTCACTCAATTCAATACAATTCAATCAATTTATTTATAGTCTGTTCACTACTTAAGTGATATTAGACTTAATTTGAACAAATTAATTAATTTTTAAAAAATAATAATAAGTAATTTAAAAAAAGAACTGAATGTTAGTCTTTATAACCATTGAACTCCTAACATTGAAATATCAACATCATAATATTAAAAGTATATCGCGTAAAATAATCACAATTATAACAAGTTCCCTATACATGATATAATAAATGCAATTTTTAGCATCAGTTCAGTATTAGCTACCATGTTTTTTATATCACTATTCTGCCTGATAATAGTATCAATTTTCTTTTCTGTAAATAATTTATTCAAAAACGGACAGTGTTATAACAGATGTTCAACATTCAAGGCGATTGAACATACGCAGTTGACATCTTTTGAAAATTTAGTGTATTCATTTATTTTTATTTATTTAATCGTACTTATACAGCGCTTTTCCATCTCAAGAGCTGCTCAAGGCACTGACCGATACAGGATCTAACTCAAGCCGCGCGAGGCGCCAACTTGCAGCCTTTTGGCGCATCGTAACAACGCTCCCGACAACTGAGCACAATTTTGGGCAGCCAGGGATGGGGGAGAAGGACCTAGGTGCATGCTGGGTGTGTTCTTGTCACCGGTACTCACCTGTCTAGGACTTGAGCGTCAGGATCTTTAAAGTCCGTTATAATGGAATGTATGCGACACAGACTAGACCTCGGTTTATACTCTCATCCGAAAGAGTAGTTTTCCAGGAATTTAATTTTAACTTGTATATAATTGTTGTTAAATATCTAGAGCTAGACAAAATAGTATTGTGTAAATGTTGAATAAAATATTTTTATATTATGGATGTCTTTGTTCAATCACTGGTGGGTGTATGCATATTTTTGTGGCCACACTTTTTATATCTTTGTTCACTCATTCATGGGTGAGATATTCCCACAAAAGCTCAAACAACTGCCAACAAAAAATGCCGCCCAGGCTAGCAATGGAAAAGAGTAACTGGTACTTTGGCCTAACATTACCTTACCAACGAACAACCCACCATCCGTGATTAAGCCTTGCCCATGGCTAAGACAACATACTATCTATAACAAAGTAACGCCTTTTTCATGTTCCTTACCTCTATTTCTATTAAACCTTAAATAAACATTGCTGTTTACATTGATTTAGATTCAGTTGGGTGGAATATTAGAATACAACTTTTTACATTATTTAGGAAACGGGATAGAAAATAAAACTTGGCAGGAAATATATGCTATTTTACAAACTGCACTTTATTTTAAATAAATATATGCGCGCCGGCACACACCCATGCACCTTAAGACACATGAATCTGCTAAGCCAGACAATAAATTGTTTCACTGATAAACATTAAGTTTTGTTTCATCATCATCTTAGTATAGTATAGTATAGTATAGTATTAGTATAGTATAGTAAAGTATAGTATAGTATTGTATAGTATAGTACTATTAGTACTAGTATAGTGCAGTGCAGTACAGTACATAGTAGTGTAGTGTGGTATATAGTATAGTACAGCATAGAGTAGTACAGCACATTACAGTATAGTATAGTACTAGTAGTACTATTATAGTGCAGTGCAGTACAGTATATAGTAGAGTAGTGTAGTGTTGTGTATAATATAGTACAGCACAGTATAGTATAGTAGGTATAGTATAGTACTATTAGTACTAATATAGTGCAGTGCAGTGCAGTACAGTATGTAGTAGTGTAGTGTAGTATAGTACAGTACAGTATAGAGTAGTACAGTACAGTACAGTACAGTACAGTATAGTATAGTATAGTATAGTATAGTATAGTATAGTATAGTATAGTATAGTATAGTATAGTATAGTATAGTATAGTATAGTAGTGATGGCATCGTAGGCGATCAGCACTTTGCCCTCTGGATGAGCACCCTTATTACTTGACAAACTGTCAGGATTTCATATGAACAATTTCTATTTCTGGCTTAGTACATTGTTCCCATGATCAATAGTTGACATGGGCTAAACCGCGAGTTTAACAGTTCTATAAACTATAGAACACGACTACACGCCCCTTCATGCAAATAACATTGGTGCACAGATTGAGGACGGCATCACAAACGTGTCATACTTTTATCTCTGTAGGTCAGATCAAAGTACACAGGGTTAGCCTGCCAAACACAACCGCCACTTGCACTATCATAATAATGACTAATCTAGTCGCTCCCATAAAACCCCGCTATCTTAATATAGGGGCAGTGTAGCTCAGTTGGTAGAGCGGCTTACTAGTAACCGAACGGTACATGATTCGAATCCAGAATTGGCCAACGTGTGACCATATTATTTTCCCATAACCATCAACTGGTTCGCTGGTGTCAGAATAATGTGATCAGCAGTCGCTTATCCACCCCGGTGTCGTGTGACTGTAATCTACAATTACCTATTATTATCATAGGGTCTAGCGACACACCTATGACGAACGCCAAGCATGGCACATTGGGCAAGTCGCCTATGCCGAAAGTCGCGGGTTCGATTCCCGCAAAGGGCGAACTTATGTGACTTATGAGACTATTGAGGTCTGCGAGGGTTTTCTCCGGGTACTCCGGTTTCTTCCCTCCCTTCAATAGTGGTATTGAATGCAGTCAATCTAAACTGTCAACAATAAAACTTGGATTTGCGCTCCGTCTTCTGTCAGCGATCTCGATCTCCCTGCCTTTACACCGTAGGTTGGAGTGACAGATGTGTTTGTTGTATGTTTAACAGTGGTTGAAAACATGTGAGCCTGTATGTTGGTAAAGATCGCCGCGCTTTGAGCCTGATTGTGTATTTGGGGGAAAAGCGCGTATAGCATCCAGTGTGAATCACTCATTTTACAACGCAAACCTCAAATCCTGACACACCAAGCACTTCAACATCGAGCCATCAACAAACATAATTATAAACTTTTTTTAAAAACACTTATTATCTGTACCAAAACATAAGAGGGAATGAGAATATCTTTATGTCCTGTAAGAATGTGAAGTGTTAAAGTATACAACAACTGTGTGACGCTTTCTATTGACTGATGTTTTTATTTCACTGCCTGCAAAGCACGTCTTCGTTTCTCAGTGAGATAATTCACACTTTTCTGCTATCCTATGCACCATCGGGGAATCCCCTCAATGAAACATACTTCCGGTTTTTTTCTCCGCGTGTTTTAGTGAGTTATTTCCAAATATTCAAGAATAATAACATGTGTCACTGGCCACCTGAATCGTACCCTCACATTTTTTTTTTTTGCTGCAGTTTATTATCCCTTTCTATCGCCAGTGGCGCGCCTAAACCCTACCTACCTAACATTATTTGTGAATTTTTGAAAAATATTCGGAAAAACATAACGCCCAAATGCTGGCTCGAACCCACACCTGTCAGGCGCCATTGGTTTCTGGCTTGTGGACAAGGCAAGTTAGTCCCGCCTTAGCCCACTTGGCCACAACGCTCGCCTAACATAGTCAGTTACTTCGTGTTTTGTGAAGGTTGCGACGGCGAAGCTATGGAAAACTACAAGAGTCTTCAGGTCCTGTTTCACTTTCTGTCGATGATCGACGCACCTCCGAAGTCGCCACAAATACAGGCCTCTACGATTGTTTTTTGCATCCTTTCACTGAGCATGTACTTCCTCCACCGTTTTTATACTTATCCCACTTGTTTTCTGGCTCTAACAATCGTCGTTTTCGGCAATTTGCCATATTTAAAAGTCACGCATCAAGCTTTGATAAAAGCAAAACAAGCTAGACCGGAACGTGGTTTCATGCTAACCTCGTTTTAATTTATAATGGCGATACCCACGAGTTTTTATGAGAGGTGCCGGAAAGTTGTGAATAATGCCGTCTTCAATCTGCAAGCAACAATCTTAGATGACATCGTATGACACAATATTTAAACTGTAATGACTGGCTTTGAAAAGCGCCTTAGCCCGCTTAAAGAGTTGCCAAAGGCGATGAAATCTGTTTCATTCACGTGTTAGCGTGTGTAGTTTAGTACCTGCAGTTTGATTGCTCCATGTTTTATTGTATTGTACCGTCTCTTATAATGCCCTTGCTTGAGTGGCAGTAGAGCTAAATTTGTAGTTTGGAATTGCGCTGTACACAATACATTATTATTATTATTATTATTATTATTATTATTATTATTATTATTATTATTATTATTATTCCTCGGTATTCATCCCAAAATGCAGTTTAGGGACGAAGCATACCACATGTAGTGTAAGATCATCTGTCACTGTTGCAACACTAAACTGTCGCAAGGTTAGCTTACTAGTATCAGATCAATGCCTTGGTTTGGTAGGAAGGACCCGGGGATAGGAATACCACTGAGGAAAAGGCAGTGGCCGCACTCCCCCTTGTCCCGGGTGGCGCTGCATTACATTGGAACACAATACAGAAACTGCTAACAGCAATAACAATGCCGAATGTGAAGACAGAGCCTGAATAAATGTTTCATCGCAACACCAAAACAAACTCCTAGGTGTTGGTTTCAGAATGGTAATGGATGCTGACAAATTAAAATATATCAACTTAGTTAACATTTTGCAAACCGTCTTCTAGTGGCTACTCACTTTAGCACTGCACGTTTGATTGACGAATGTGTGTTTGTTGTGTATGTACGAGCGTGTCTAACAACATGCGAGTGTTGGTTACAGATCGCAGCGCTTTTAGTCTGAATTAGAAATAGGGCGCGTACATCCATTATTATTATTATTATTATTATTATTATTATTATTATTATTATTGGGCAATAAAGTTAATTTACTGACTTGCCTTGCCAGGCCAGTGGGTTTAGAAGATGTGGCGTGTTGGTTGATAGACAGCCGAGTCTCACGGCTACAATTTCTTATTTGACACCGCTCATTGCAACACACCTATCTGTTATAGCTAATTACCACTGATCAGAGAGAGAGAGAGAGAGAAAGAGAGAGGGGGGGGAGAGAGAGAGAGAGAGAGAGGGAGGGAGAGAGCGAGAGAGAGCAGCTCAATGACAGAGAGAGAGAGAGAGAGAGAGAGAGAGAGAGAGAGAGAGAGAGAGAGAGAGAGAGACAGACAGACAGACAGACAGAGACTGAGGACACGCTAAATTGCTGAGTATCGAAGCACAATATCATAGACAGTCTCCGTAGACATGGATATAGTTGACTAGCTAGGTATGGTATTGGTAGCAGCGAGGACTCTCATCATTAGAAAGTTTAGTACCGCAAATGCCCGCCCCTCTCCCCGCCCCCCCCCCCCCCTCCTCCAATACATGCTCGGTGCGTCTATGTATTTTACACTCTCCGAGCGTCTTCATTACATGTGAATACCGACAAGTGAGGTAATGAGACATATTTATGCTGGAGTTCAGTTCAGTTCAGTGGATAAATTAACGTCCCCGGACACAGTGCGTATAGGGGACAAAATTACGCTGGAGCCCTAGTTCTCTTGTTTATATCTATAAGTGCGCCAGTCGCGTGTTTGTTAGAGCGTGCGTGAGTGTGTACGAGCGCGTATCGTGGTGTGTGTGTATGTGTGCAGGTGCGTGACCGCGTGCGCGAGCTGTTAATGAAAAGTATTAGTAGCAGAGCTGATGCAAGGTCTATAAATCCTGTCACCAACACTGCATGTACATCATTATCTCATGAAACACCTCATCCGTGTTGTAGGGCAACACAACAGCCGCAGCTCAACGTTGCCTGGTCATCATTATCAACTATCGCCACCATTCATTCTGTTTGCAATTGTAAACTTAAGTCTCCATAAGTGTGCTTCACTTCAAAGTACTTGTACTTCATCTCCGCCCCCTTTTTCTTCGTTGGACCGCTGTGTACTTATATTATATTCGTTGTATCTGAACTTAGCAATACAATTATTATTGGAGACAGACACTTAAACTAGTATGTTGCTGACTTTAAGCGATTTGAACAGTTGAGGGTAGTAGGTCACGCAAAGGGGTGGGTTGGGGTGTCGCGTAGTCGTGTGATTCACAGCATGGAAAACCCGCAACGTCAACAAATAATATAGCTGTCAACCGCTGTCAATAAACGGAGTTTAACAAACCTATTGAAACTCTAGCATTGAGACCAAGAACGGAGGGCTGAACAGAGCTAGAGAGAGAACAAACCTTTTTGGTGACAATGACTAAGCCAATGACTAAGCCCACAGTGTAGTCCAATAGGGTTCTTTTTTCTTCAACATACTCGGGCGAAGAAATAACGCCACAGAGTGCGAGTGGTAATAAATGGACAAGCCAATCAGAAACATCTTCTACAGCCAGGCAGTAGGTACGAGTCTCCTCTAACTGTGGGGATTGCTCAGGTGGTTCAGTGTTTATTGAGGTCACCACTCCCTCTCTCTTCACTCCCCGTCTGCCCTACCGTGAAATAGTGGCTGTTGACGTCACATGTCACCGTCTGCCCTACCGTGAAACAGTGGCTGTTGACGTCACATGTCACCGTCTGCCCTACCGTGAAACAGTGGCTGTTGACGTCACATATCACCGTCTGCCCTACCGTGAAATAGTGGCTGTTGACGTCACATGTCACCGTCTGCCCTACCGTGAAACAGTGGCTGTTGACGTCACATGTCACCGTCTGCCGTACCGTGAAACAGTGGCTGTTGACGTCACATGTCACAGTTTGCCCTACCGTGAAACAGTGGCTGTTGACGTCACGTGTCACCGTCTGCCCTACCGTGAAACAGTGGCTGTTGACGTCACATGTCACCGTCTGCCCTACCGTGAAACTGTGGCTGTTGACGTCACATGTCACCGTCTGCCGTACCGTGAAATAGTGGCTGTTGACGTCACATGTCACCGTCTGCCCTACCGTGAAATAGTATCTGTTGACGTCACATGTCACCGTCTACCGTACCGTGAAACAGTGGCTGTTGACGTCACATGTCAATGCTGATTGACGCTACAACTGTCACTGTCAATACAGTAGGCCATGGCTGGCACTCTCCCACACGAAGGCACAGTAAGCATATAGGGTAGAGCAATCTCAAACCTCCGTTTTGCGAATGACATTAATGGATTGGCTGGAGAAGAACAAGAACTTGAACAGCTGGTACAGAGGCTTGATACCACAGACAGACCATCACACAAGCCATTGGACCACACGATGACCTGCTCACAGTGGTGAAGAAACGGAAACTCCGATGGTATGGCCGATAATCAGGCCTTGCAAAGACCATTCTGGAGGTAGAAGAAGAGGGAGACCGAAAAAGAGGTGGGAGGACAACATTCGAGAATGGACTGGTTTGACACTGAGCGAAGCCATCAGGGCTGCTGAGGACAGAGAAAGATGGAGTATGCTGGTTAAACGATCATCTGTGGTGCCCCTACGACCTCCGGGTTACGGGACAGGATAGGATAGGGAGACAAGCGGATAAATGGCAGCAGTTTACAAAATGTTAGCAATGCATATACCTCCCTAAAACTACATCTTCTTCACGAGATCAAAAGCCAACCGCGCTAAAACAAAGCAAAAAGAATGGGCTTCAATTATTCATTACCAAGTCTTCTTTTTTCCCCTGAACGCGTTTAAACGACGTTATTTCTTCTTTCCCTAAGCGCCACAGTATTCTGCGGTTAGAATCCCTGGCGTATCCACTTTGTTATCAAGGGAGAATATCACCCCAGTTAGCTTTAAGGGGCGATAACTTATCCCTGAACTGGAACAGCGGAGGAGTATGTTCCCCTGAGGCAAGAGCTGAAGCAATCTTGACGTTCACTTCCATTTTGTGAAATAAGATGAAGCCGTAGACGAGACAAAAGAATTTGGGTAAAGCACAGCTTCATCTAAAGAAACGGAATTGGAGTTTCTGGACATCGTGATCAATCTAATAATAATTTCCGTGAAGCCTCTCGGTGGTGTAGAAAACGAGCTACGGGTAAGGACGACGTAGGTCTGTGAGCACTGTAACTCAACGTACAGAGGAAAGGATCGGTATTTGACAAAGACACGCCAGTTTAACACGTTCATGTCCACAAGCCAGTTTACACACACATGACACCGACACCGACAGCATTGACCCACCCCTTTACTGCACTCATGGGGTTAACACCACAGAGAGAGAGAGAGAGAGAGAGAGAGAGAGAGAGAGAGAGAGAGAAGGAGGGAGAGAGAGAGAGAGAGAGAGAGGGAGAGAGGGAGAGATGGAGATAGACAGACAAAAACAGATATTAAAAAAATCAGAGAGACTGAAAAAGAGAAAGAGAGGACGAAAGACTGTTTTGAGAAAGAGAACTAAATGTCTCCATAAACCCAAACAATGCTGATTTAGACACAAACCACCACACACAACTACGCAATGCACATTTTCCAGCTGTGGACAAGACGGAACAAACCAATACTTTCCAACACAATTCCAAAAAACAACCAAATGGCCAGTGTTTTAGTTTATTTATCAGCAAGACAATGAATGTGTGTGTGTGTGTGTGTGTGTGTGTGTGTGTGTGTGTGTGTGGGTGTGTGTGTGTGTGTGTATGTGTGTGCGTGCGTGCGTGCGTGCTACACACACATGCCATCGCACAGTCATAATACTGCCCAACACAATTGTATGATAAAACACCAATTATTTTATGGGAGAAAAAAAATTGTCCCCCACCCCCACATCCCTCTCTCCCCACCCCTCTCTTTTTCATCATAACTTCAAGCGTCATGTTCACGTTCACCTACACTGCTGTTGTCCGTTGCGGATATAACTTTGAGCTCTCTAAGAGTACCTCGGTCGATCACTTAATGACTACCAGTCTATTGGAGAACACTGCGCCACTGGACTACCATTACCACAACACAGCATCGTAACTATCACTTCCTCGTCTAGTAAACCACAAAACATGAAAACCGTGCATTAAAAAAAACACCCAATAAATCAACAAACAAATAAATAAATTTATAAATAAATAAATAAATGTTAATGCTACTTATTTGCACAAGCCAGATATGGTCACCAAGTACACCACAAGTTTTGAGGAAACCAAGGGAAGTCAAATGATCAAAGTACAGATAGAATTGCTCAGGTTTTGATTGAACTCGGCCATAAACGCAGCCTACTAACTAAAGTACGCGCACACGAACAACTTCTCCTTTGGCACTTCACTGAACCACCACGCGCAGTTGATGGCTTCATGATTTAAAGGTACCGTTAACACATGCACTCACAAGCTGCTTCTATTGCGTTATGAAATATTACACTCCACAACTTCTCACAACGGCACAATTACTGACCACTGCACAAATACTGACCACTGCACAAATACTCAACGCCACCCCATTTGAAATTAATCGACTTGATGCTTTTACGCAACTGCGAGCTGCACTGTTGCACTGTCAACATATAGTTATACACACTCATCTACTACACTACAAACGCAAGGATTTGCACACACACACACACACACACACACACACACACGCGCGGGCGCGCACACACACGCACCACACCCACACGCTTATTCCTATTAGCTTACAAAACTACTGCGTTTGTTTAGTGGAAAGTGGGCCAAACTAGCGATCTAATTCTACAACTACCACATTACACTTCAATCTCGCACACACACAAACTTACTTCCCATTGCAAGCCACAAAGCAACTCCGCTCTCTCTCTCTCTTCACTCCACAAACTGGCACACATACGTTTTACGCCGTGTTAGCATAACCTTTTGCCATGACGCTCATCAATATGCATGAGCTGTGATGTCATCGCTATTTTTATCCCCGATCACGAGACTATGACTCCTACAGGCCATATTTTTTTTGTCTTCTTTTGCACTTTTGATTTCTCTCTCTCTCACTCTCTCTCCCTCTCACTCATTTATTCTCACTCTCTCTCTCCCTCCCTCTCTCTTTATCCCGCCCGTCTTTCTCCTCCCTTCCCCCTATCTCCTTCCCCCTAGTCTATCTCAACACTCTGAATCCCTATCTCCTTCTCTCTAGTCTATCTCAACACTCTCAATCCCTATCTCCTTCTCTCTAGTCTATCTCAACACTCTCAATCCCTATCTCCTCACCTCTAGTCTATCTCAACACTCTCAATCCCTATCTCCTCACCTCTAGTCTATCTCAACACTCTGAATCCCTATCTCCTTCCCTCTAGTCTATCTCAACACTCCGAATCCCTATCTCCTTCCCTCTAGTCTATCTCAATACTCTCAATCCCTATCTCCTCACCTCTAGTCTATCTCAACACTCTGAATCCCTATCTCCTTCTCTCTAGTCTATCTCAACACTCTGAATCCCTATCTTCTTACCTCTAGTCTATCCCAACACTCTGAATCCCTATCTCCTTCTCTCTAGTCTATCCCAACACTCTGAATCCCTATCTCCTTACCTCAAGTCTATCCCAACACTCTGAATCCCTATCTCCTTACCTCTAGTCTATCCCAACACTCTGAATCCCTATCTCCTTACCTCTAGTCTATCCCAACACTCTGAATCCCTATCTCCTTCTTTCTAGTCTATCTCAACACTCTGAATCCCTATCTCCTTCTCTCTAGTCTATCTCAACACTCTCAATCCCTAACTCCTTACCTCTAGTATATCTATCTCCTTTCCTCTAGTCTATCTCAACACTCTCAATCCCTATCTCCTTACCTCTAGTCTATCTCCTTACCTCTACTGGCTCTAGTCTATCTCAACACTCTGAATCCCTATCTCCTTACCTCTAGTCTATCTCAACACTCTGAATGTACTTCTTGGATAACACTTGTGAAAAAAATAAAACTATGTATGTAAACCCTCAACAGAGGAGAGTATAAACTGAGGTCTAGTCTGTGCAAACACGCATTCCATCCCATGGACTTTAACCTCCTAACGTTGAGGAGTGCCCACTACACAAAATACAACCAGCACTCACCAGGTCCATTTGGCCCTATCCATGTCTCCCAAGCATTGTGCTCAGTCCTCTGGGCTTCAGACTATGCGCCCAAAGGTTGCAAGTGGGCGCCACAAGCGCTTTGAGTTAGATCCAGTGTCAGCCAGCGCCTTGAGCAGACCTCGAGATGGAAAAGCGCTTTATTTAAAACTATTAAAAAATAAACTCCAAATGTAAACAACTTTTAAGTGTTTAAATTATTTACAAATTGTCACAATAAAGTAAGTACGAAGATTATGATGATAATGATGATGATGATGATAATGATGATGATGATGACGATGATAATGATGATGATGATGATAAATATGGCAACCTAAGGATATCGCAATTAAAATAGGGCTGGGAAAATATATGGGAAATTACTTCTTTTTTTTTTATTGTGAAATTGTTACTGACTGCATGCAATACCATTATTAGGCTACATAAAATGAATGTAATAGTTCTTATTTAGCGCTCTTCCAGGTGAAGAGGTGCTCAAGGCACTGATGGATACAGGATCCAACACCAGTAGCACACTGGCAGCCTTAGCTTCATCTTGTGCTCTCTTACACTCAATCCTAATGCACCTTAGTTTCATCTGACTGTATAACCTTGTGTTCTCCTTACACTCGATCCTAATGCACCTTAGTTTCATCTGACTGTATAACCTTGTGCTCTCTCTTACACTCAATCCTAATGCACCTTAGTTTCATCTGACTGTATAACCTTGTGTTCTCTTACACTCAATCATAATGCACCTTAGTTTCATCTGACTGTATAACCTTGTGATCTCTTAGTCTTACACACAATCCTAATGCACCTTAGTTTCATCTGACTGTATAACCTTGTGCTCTCTTAGTCTTACACTCAATCCTAATGCACCTTAGTTTCATCTGACTCTATAACCTTGTGCTCTCTTACACTCAATCCTAATGCACCTTTGCTTTCATCTGACTGTATAACCTTGTGCTCTCTTACACTCAATCCATAATGCACCTTAGTTTCATCTGACTGTATAACCTTTTGAGCTCTCTTACAATCAATCCTAATGCACCTTACTTTCATCTGACTATAACCTTGTGATCTCTTACACTCAATCCTAATGCACCTTAGCTTCATCTGACTGTATAACCTTGTGATCTCTTACACTCAATCCTAATGCACCTTAGCTTCATCTGACTGTATAACCTTGTGATCTCTTACACTCAATCCTAATGCACCTTACTTTCAACTGACTGTATAACTTTCTGTTCTCTTACACTCAATCCTAATGCACCTTAGTTTCATCTGACTGTATAACCTTGTCTCTTACACTCAATCCTAATGCACCTTAGCTTCATCTGACTGTATAACCTTGTGCTCTCTTACACTCAATCCTAATGCACCTTAGCTTCATCTGACTGTATAACCTTGTGATCTCTTACACTCAATCCTAATACCTTACTTTCATCTGACTGTATAACTTTGTGCTCTCTTACACTCAATCCTAATGCACCTTAGCTTCATCTGACTGTATAACCTTGTGCTCTCTTACACTCAATCCTAATGCACCTTAGTTTAATATGACTGTATACACTTGAGTTCTCTTACACTCAATCCTAATGCACCTTTGCTTCATTTGACTGTATACACTAGTGTTCTCTTACACTCAATCCTAATGCACCTTAGTTTCGTCTGACTGTATAACCTTGTGCTCTCTTACACTCAATCCTAATGCACCTTAGCTTCATCTGACTGTATAACCTTGTGTTCTCTTACACTCAATCCTAATGCACCTTTGCTTCATTTGACTGTATAACCTTGTGCTCTCTTACACTCAATCCTAATATTTAGCTTCATATGACTGTATACACTTTGTTCTATTACACTCAATCCTAATGCACCTTAGCTTCATCTGACTGTATAAATTGTGTTCTCTTACACTCAATCCTAATGCACCTTAGCTTCATCTGACTGTATAACCTTGTTTCTCTTACACTCAATCCTAATGCACCTTTGCACAACAACCCCCAACAGATACTTACATACATACCCACAAAAATATATTATTTCTGCATGCACAGACAAACAGAACACACGCATACACACACAACACATACAAATGCAGACACACACAAAGGTCACATAAAAGTCACGAGACTTTGTCACAAGGGGTTTTGGGGCACAATGGATAATGCTTTTGATGAAAAGGCCAAAAGGCGTCACATTGTTGACACAGAGTACAGTACAGAAGCGACAAAACCTCTGACGTGTTAGGTAATACATCCCTCTGGCTTTTGTTGTCATCTTATTTTGTAATAATACATTTATTTATTTATATATTTATATATTTCTTTCTTTGTATCATACAAATTTTATTTATATAAATTTATACAAACTGGAAGAATTTGCTCATTTATTAATTCAATTATTTGGTTGACCATTGTTTTATTTAATAATTAATTGGTTTAGTCAAACCTACCATTTATATTAAAGACCGATTGTTTCTGTGGTAAATTTGTAAAAGAAATTAAATAATATCATCATTTAGTTTATGTTTCATTTCTATATTTAATAGATGTAATAGCATCCAAAATAAAAAATCAACGACTGTTTTGTTATGATGCAGTAAGAAATGCTTTTGTTTGCCAACACTGCTATGTAGACAATAATGAAAGCGATTAACATCTGTTATGTTAGATGCATGCACTGCTCTACTGCAAGTTTTCTGTAATAAATAAATACAGAAATAAATAAGCAAATAAAAATACTAAACAATCTTGAATTTTTTCCATTTTGGGTTAAAGTACACAGACTAACATTGCTGTGCATGTGAGTCAAAAATAAGTGAATTGCTTCATAATTTGTGTCTGAATATGAACATTTGTGCATCATTTTGATGTAGCTATTTTGTAATAGTTGTGATGTAGCGTTTTTCCAGCTCAAATAAATGAATTGTTTGATAATTTGTGTTTAAAAATGAACATTTGTGCATCATTTTGATGTAGCTATTTTGTAATAGTTGTGATGTAGCGTTTTTCCAGCTCAAATAAATGAATTGTTTGATAATTTGTGTTGGAAAATGAACATTTGTGCATCATTGTGATGTAGCTATTTTGTAATAGTTGTGACGTAGCGTTTTTCCAGCTCAAGACACTGGCTGATAAGGGAGCTAACTCCAGCCTACGAGAGGCCCACTTGCAGCCTTTGAGCGTACTGTCCAATCCCCAGACACAATCCTGGGCGATCCAGTATGGGGGGAGACAAGACCGTCGTTAGATGTAACCGGCACTCACCCCGTCTAAAACATGGCCACACTATGCCTCACTTTATACTTTGGCCCCAAGGTGAGGTGTTTAGTTATTATTAGTGAGCGTGAATGATGCCAGCACCTAAAAAAAAAGGCTAGCACAGTTCATATCGCACCTTCTACCATCTTAACACTCATCTTCACTTCATCAAGTACAGGTCTATTTTCATTCAAGTTGTCAACATCCTTGCTGGAAAACATAAATGGAGAAAAAGGCTACCACGCTACAATTCCTGCAGCTTGCTGTCAACATGCCAAATACACCAGTAGTATATAACAATTCATTTCCAACTCATGCAACAATCCAAAGGCATTCTTCTTATGCTGCACAAAAACAAAGTATAATTTGTCAAACATTTAAAGACAATAATCCTTGTAAATATTAACAATAAATAAATAAAAAATTATAAACCACAACCATCTTAAACATGAATTCAATTGAATGACAAGAAAAAAATGATGATTTCTACACATATCACGAAATCAGACATTTGTCAAAAGCAACATTATGCTTCTGCCGCTTTGAACAAATTTCTTATTGTAGAGTAAATATTAAACACATCGCCTTTATTATAATTGTATACATTTATTATTATTATTATTATTATTATTATTATTATTATTATTATTATTATTATTATTATAATTATTATTATTATTATTGTTGTTGTTGTTATTATTATTGTTATTATTATTATTATTATTATTATTATTATTATTATTATCATCATCAGTGATCTAAAAGACTTCATTATAGCCTTTATTATTATCATCACTGCTATTATTATTATTATTATTATTATTATTATTATTATATTTATTTATTATTATTATTATATTATCATCATCATAAATTATTATTATTATTATCATCATCATAAATTATTACATTATTATTATTATTATTTTCATCATCATCATAAATTTTATTATTATTATTATTATTATTATAATTATATTATAGTTATTATTGTTGTTGTTCTCATTATTATAATTACTGTCAATATTATCATTACATAACATGAAAATTGAATACGTAACAGATAAGACAAAAACAGGAGACAGGAGTGAATACACAATGGAAGGAACGGAATTGTACTCACAAAACGCCCTCATCGCGTTACGCAAACGGAAAAGAGCTCCGCCCAATTCAAATCGAAACCACCCTTAACGACCTTCCAGTGACCTTCAACGACTTGTCTGCAACAACAAAGCTCAACACAGATAAGTTATGCTGTTCTTATGCCCAATACTTTTTCTCTTCTTTCTTTTTCTTCTTTCTTGAAGGTGCGGCGTTGTCAGTGTTCAGTCACCAGAAAAGATACCACCAGCTGTGTTCACAAGGTCAAGGTCACTGTGAACAAGCAATGGTACCCTTTCCAATGTGAACAAGTCTCAGGCACTTTTGTTCAAGTCATCATAGCAACCCTCTTCATTTCTCAATGAGGGGCCTCACAATGTTTGTTTGTTTTTTTTGTATGAAGAAATTTGTTTTGGCTTAACTGTCTATAAATTAAAATTATGATAATAAATTTTATGAACATAAAAAATGGCTTAAAGGTTCTATATAACTTTAAAATTAAATAGCAATCACTGTAAGACTTGCACTTAGTTATTATAATAAACTACTAGATCCATTATTTAAATAGAATTATTTCACTACACTTTCTTCAAATGCCTCTTCCTGCTTTTACATTATGAAAATCAACTTTGAAAGGGAATACTTCTAACCATGTTACCAATATCTAAGGAAAAAAAAATGATGTGTAACAAAGTAAATAAATTGGCAAAACTAAAACTGAATGAGTAATCTGAAATAAAGTTAATAAATCTTGTTTAATCATTATTTCTCTATCCCAGGCTCAAATTTAGAAACGTTATCCTGGCCTACTGAATGTACAGGTACAATTCCGTTCCTTCTCATTGAAAGTACTACTACTACAAAAGCTATTTATCTTGTAAAATAACAACAAAATTAAGATATTTACAAACAGCATCCCAACATGACTTGCTGCAATATGAGTGAAGGTAAGAATGATGATGGAACAAGTAATAAGCACCATGGAATAGTGCGCATCAACAGGCCTAGGAACAAAACAAACCATTGCAAATGGAACAAAATTGCAAATAACTGAAAATGAATAGTCACAGGCAACATGAAAACTATGCCTGTTAAATTCATGTCGGCATCATTTTATCTTAACTCTCAACAAGTAAAAAATACATTTTAGAAAGAAATAACTACTGATAGCACTGATTTTAAAACAATATTACATTTAAATTTAAAAAAAATATACCCACATATTTTGAACCCCCAAAGCTGAATCATTATGTTGTTTTATATATTTATATACATCTTGCCTATGCCCAACCGCCAATAAAAAAGATTTTGAAATCAATTCCTTAAGGCCAATGCAAACAAATAATAAATAAATAAATAAGTAACAAAAAAATTTTCAAATAATATTTGATTCAACAATGCTAAACGATTGTAGTACTTTGGCAGTATTGATCGCCCCTTCCCTTATCTGGTTTATCAGAGAGCGAGAAGAAAAAAAAAGGTGTAAAAATACTTACAACAGCACAGTTATTTTAGAGACTACAGAGTAACAGGAAGCTATGATGGGTCACTTTCTCACCGTTCTCCCGCATTCCAGTAAGCTCACTGTGCAAACACAACATTCTAATTTCTTCTCCTCCCCATCCTACTCCCCACACCCACTCCCTCTCCTTTTTGTTTTGTTTTGTTGCTACACTAATATTGCCCTTAGTCTTGTTTTGTTTTGTTGCTACACTAATATTGCCCTTAGTCTTGTTTTGTTTTGTTGCTACACTAATATTGCCCTTAGTCTTGTTTTGTTTTGTTGCTACACTAATATTGCCCTTAGTCTTGTTTTGTTTTGTTGCTACACTATTATTGCCCTTAGTCTTGTTTTGTTTTGTTGCTACACTAATATTGCCCTTAGTCTTGTTTTGTTTTGTTGCTACACTATTATTGCCCTTAGTCTTGTTTTGTTTTGTTGCTACACTAATATTGCCCTTAGTCTTGTTTTGTTTTGTTGCTACACTATTATTGCCCTTAGTCTTAAGCATTCCACACACACCCCAATGTCTGCCCTGTATTTTGTAAAATGGTGATTTCTTGACTGGATTTTTACTGATTCCATCCTTCCCCCTTCTGTCATTTTCTCCCTTTGCATGATGAAAGGGAGGAAAACCCATAAACTATTCAAAAATACAGTACGCAACAGCAATACTACAATTGGCAACCACTCAATCAACTAAAAAAATCTATGTTTAATTTTAATAATAATAATAATAATAATAATAATAATAAATAATAATAATAATAATAATAATAATAATAATAATAACTAATACTACTGATAATAGTAGTAACAATAAATGTTTGTTTAACTGTTCACATTGTATTGTAAAGACCCATCAAACTAAATGATAATGATGTACACTGTTAACTGCCCCACACATACACGGTAAGCAGCACCACCATCTACCTGCACAATACAACATTCAGTACACAATAAAACGTCACAGTCAAAACTGGCAAACACCACACTACATGTTCACAAAACTGTCAATAAATGGTTTTCACATTCATCGAATAAAATAAATAAATGGAAGAACTGAGAACTAGCACTGATTGTCAATAACTGACTTTTGTGGCTTGAAATTGTTATTAGTATCAATGTACATGTTAATAAAGTTGGTGCTACTGGTGGCTACTTTGCCTGCCCTCAAGAAGTGAAGAACAAGGCCAGTCAACCTCTGATATAGAACTCCTACATCAACGTGTTACATGGCATTTAGCCTTTCCTCTTGCTCATCACAACATAAAAGTTAGTCCTTAAAGTGTGAATTCAAAGCAGCAGAAGAAGGTCCGTCCTTTGATTTTTCCTTCATCAACCCTTGCTTTTTGAAATGCAGTACAATCATACAACTGTAGTGCTAGGTCATTTCAGCCTACAAAGCTCTGGCATGAATAAACTGGACAAAAGTTGGCCACAAAAGCAGACCATGAACATTGGTCGATGTTTACAGCGGCAAAGTGGTCAATTCGTACACCAACAATAGAGACGTCAGTAACTTCATTTACTGCTTCTGAAGCAGGCAGTTCTTACACCAATGACCATCACATCACTAACCATCTGTCGCTTGCCAAGCAAAAGTTCCTACACAAACTATGTTCACATCAGTACCTTCATCTGCAGCTTGAGAAGCAAGCGGACGAAGGCAGCAATAGCTTACCACTGTCATGACAGGCTAACGGCGGTCCTTAAAAAGGCACGGTGGCCACAAAGACTCGCGCACAGAGGACTTGGGAACACGTACACACTTCCTCCTGTTGACTTTCAGCCTGAGCTAAGGCAAGACAATGGCGCTGCCATCCACCGCCACACTGCGCAAACACCTCAGCCAGCAGTTATCCCCCCCTCAGTCGCCCCCTGGCACGCGACCTCCTGTACGGCCACTCACCCTGCAGGAATGGCCGGCATGGGCAGATAATCCGCTGGTGGGTCAAGAAAAGAAAGGGAGGTAAGTGTGGCCATGAGGGGTAAAAGGGAGGCGAGGGAGGTTTAGGCTGGTCAAACACCCGCCACTGTCCACATTCCTCAACACTGTCTAATCACTTCCTCACACACACAGCCTAATCTGCCTCCTCAAACGTGGACAGCAGGCAGGTCAGCGCTTTTATTTACCAAAAAGACTAATCCCAACATTGAGGCACATACTGTGTGAAGTCCTCAGCTCCAAGCTAAGGATTTAAGCCTAATTGATGATCTCATTGGATGGTCACTACAATACTGTAAAGTTTAGCACTTAAGCCTTCCTTGTAGCAACACACTTAAGCCCTTATTTGATGATAGTTTCCTTCAAAAATGTTTAAACTATAAATCAAACATTTGTAAACTATAAATTTAATGTGCAAAGCTGGATCAACTCCACAGAGGCTTAAAGGTAAGAGCTTAAAGCTGACATGAAAGTGGTCAAATGTACGTGGCACATGCAGGATACATGCAAACGTTCTCTTTGTTTTTCGCTCTTACACACACTCTCACAACACACACACACACAGGCGCACACACACACGAACAGAAAAACACACCTCATCTTCTTTTACCATACCATCATACAGAACAAATTTGTTCATCCACCTCCCCCATCACCCCCTTCCCCTCTCTCTCTCTCTCACCATCACTCACCCTCCCATCACTCCTCACTCTCACTCCTGCCCCTCTAGCTTACGGAGTTCAGCAAATCATTGCAAGGGAAAACGTGGGATCAGTTCAGAGCACCAGCGAGTAAGTGTCACAGAGGCAGAGAAAATCCCTTACACCACAGTTTGTTGATGCCGGCCTGTGCTACAGACACTACCAAACAAAAGGACCCAGATGAAATAGACTTGGGTCAAGCATACGGTAAGTGGATTGTTGTTGATGTTGAACATTTGTAAAGAGATGGTTTTCTTCATGCTTTAGTAGCATGCTCAGCGAGCTTACAGAGAATATTGACAGCAAAACGCAACATAAAAACGTGTGTTGTTTTTTTCAAGGGTCACTGCACAATTTTTGTGTATATCTCCGCATGCTGTAAATTTTGGTGACTGGTGAACACCATTTTCTGTACATGCTAGTATACATGGAGACAAAAGTGAAAGTGTTAGCCCCACAGCTGTTGCTTAGTTTCTATTTTACACTTTGTTTTGTGCTGCTTTATCTGTTGGTATCTGTAGATTGTTATGGGAAAAAGCCATAGAGTTAGTTCCGTGTGTGTGTGTCAATCAACGTCTGCTCAGTTATCATTTATGTCCACACAGCAAACTGTCAGCACCTGGTATGCCCACAACTGAACATGACTGTAGTCTGCCCGTACAGTAAAGCCCACCCTCAAATTACCACACTGTTGTCAACATAGTTCAAATGCATCACTAAATAACATTAATTAAACATTTCCATAACAAATTCATTAAATTTGTGAACAGACCAAGGGTCAGGCCAACGGTGGTGCACCTTCACAACATCTGGAACAAATTCTGTTAGATGCATGCACAAACACACACACATACACAATAAATAAATAGCAATAAAATGCATACACAAAATGTTAATTCATTAACTGTGGTGAAATTTCCCTTGATCAGTAGTAGCCAGAAAGCAAAGGAACACAAACCACTAAATGTACAAACAATGTTTCACATGTATACTGTATATGATTTGGACATAGTTATTTTTATCTCACTAATTTACTTTCCAATGTGGGGAACAAAATTTTATGACCAATCTCCACCACAGCAGTTGTTCTAGGGTTTTTGAATTATAAAAGCATAAGGGGGGGGGGGGGGGGGGGGGGGGGGGGGGGAGAGGGTGTGTGTGTGTGAAAGATTTAAACAGATTTTATTTCTAAAATAAAACTGTGCCCTTTTTTTCAGGATGACTAATAATTTTTGATATCTAATTGTACCTGCTTTCAAACATCATCAAGACAATGTTCACACAGCTGCGCTACGTACTGATGCAGCGGTAGAAATAACAATAACTGGAACCCCACACACCAATGCTCAAGACGCTGGACCAACATTGGTACCATGCAAATCTACAAACTGCTGCAGTACCAGCAATAAAGAGAGAGAGAGAGGGTGGAATGGGATACATGGCCAACATTGGTTAATCTGCTCCTAAACAATCGCCATGCAAATCCTACAGAGTCAAACTGCACCAGTAAGTATTACTGCAAAAAAAGGACTGTTACAAATGATCAATGGTTATTATATAGCACAAGAGCTGCTCATGTTCAATTCACAGCTTGGAAAATGACAAGACACACATGGGGCGTGGAGGTGAGGCAAAAGAAGCATGAGAGAGGGGGTGAGAGGCCCTGCCTACAGAAACAACACAAAAGTGACCACAAAGGTGTAAAAACTCACAGTCTTGACGCCTCTTGCCCTCCTTCGTCACCCTCGATACGGTACACTTTGCCGTACATTACGTATTCAAACTGGTCTGCGCGGTTGGGGGCGGCAGTGTTTGGGTTCCAGTCTCCGTCGTCCGGCACGCCGTCCTCCCTCAGCGACGTGACGATCACCAGCCGAAACTTCTCACCTGCACAAGTAGGTAGGTGGACACAAAGGTAAGTCACCACACATGTAAGTCACAGGTGAGGCAAAAAGGTGACAAAACGATCCATTCCAAAATAATGTTTTAAATCTCACCCCCAACCCCTTTATTTTGCCTGCAATTGTTGATGTGAGCACTCTAGAGCATGTAGAAACCGCACTATGCAAGTGTTCAACATCAACATACTCTATACTTCAAGAGGCTCATGCTAGTTTTACCTCCCCTTATGCTGTTGATTTCAGTTCAAGGGAGAGAACCACACTACACTGCTACAACAACAGAAATAACTGGACTTAAACCACTGGATTATCTACTCTTACTACAATTTATATGCCTGTAATGCAAAATACATTATGCATAAAAATTATTAATCAATAAATGACA